>JAEHOC010000111.1:0-146674 GCA_016834605.1 Chlamydomonas incerta
CACACACACACACACACACACACACACACACACACACACACACACACACCGCACGCAGGCATCCAGGTGCTGGTGCTCATGGCGGCGGGCTGGACCTTCGCGCGCTTCAGGTGGATCTCCCAGTCGGCCTTCCTGCCGCCCGTCAACTACCTCATCCTGCACCTGGCGCTGCCCGCATTCAACATCTACCTCATGGTGGGGGGTGGGGGGGCTTGGGGGTGGGGCGGGCCGGGGGGGCGTGGTGGTGGGGGATTTGGGGGGGGGTAGGGATGCGGTGCTGTGGTGGTGAATGGCGGCGTGGCCAACGTGGCGGTTGGCTGCGTGGGCGCCCGGGCATGGCCATTACAGGGCGTGCCGTGCCGTGCCCAAACCCGGCCCAACACACTGCTCCAGCTCTGCAACCCCACCCCAACCCCGGCTGTCGTATGTTTGGGCACGCACACACACGCACGCACACGCGGCACACGCACACGCAGGGCATCAAGCTGGACCTGCAGGACCCGGACGCCTGGCGCTTCTTCGCCGCCTTCCTGCTGTGGGTGAGCGCCGTGCAGGCGGGCGTGCTGGCGTACGCCTGGCGCTGCTGCGGCGGCGACGCGGGCGAGGCGGCGGTGGTCAACATGGTGCGAGCGGCGGGGGGGGGGGGGCGTGGGGAGTGGGAGAGGGGTGGTGAAGAGTGGGGCTGGGGCGTCTATCCATGTTTATTGGGGGCGGGGGAAGGGGGGGATGGGATGCTTGAGGGCGGGGGGAGGGGGCGGGGGCTAGGACATTCGGGGGCGCACAGGGGACGCGGCCACAGCGGTCGGAGGCGCTCGCCACCACCACCACGTCACCACCTCCACATTACCACCGCCACGCCTACCTCCCAGCCCCACCTGCCTGTCCCTTGTCTAGTTTCGCTTGGGTTTAGATTGGGCTGGTGTTTACAACCCCCCCCTCCCCCCCCAAAAAACCAACCCGCCAGGTGCTGCTGATGGACAACTTCGGCATCGCGGGACTGCTCACGCTTAACGCCACACTGGGCACCAAGTGGGGCACCCTGTCGCTGCTCATGGTGCGGCGGGGTGGTGGTGGTGTGTGGGTGTGTGGGACGGGTGGGTGGGGGGACCGGGGGCGGGGGGGCCGGGGGCGGGGTGTGGTGTGCTGGGGGTTCCGGGCTGCTGCCGTGTGTACTATTCCTGTGCACTGTGCGCCTGTGCACACGTGCACCGCGGCTTTCGGACACAAACCAAACCCTACAACCACATGCCTGTCAGCTGCCTTCCCTCTGCCCTGTGCCATCGACACACATCACGTGGCGCCACACACACACACACACACACACACACACACACACACACACACACACACACACACACACACACACACACACACACACACACACACACACACACACACACACACACACGCACCCCCCCAGGCCATGGGCTTCTTCCTCACCATCTTCCCCTTTTCTCTCACCGCCTTCGAGTGGGAGAAGTGGGCGGTGACGCAGCACGTGCAGGTAGGGGGCGGGGGGGGGGGGGCCGTGGGTGTGTGCGCGTGTGCGCGGGGGCAGTTTGGGTTGGAGCCGCGGGGGTGGCGCGCAGGTGTGCATCGGGCGGCGCGGGCTGTGGGGGCGGCGCGTGGACGGCATGGGAGGCTGCGCTGCCGCGAATGACCGGCGCGTATTAGAAAGCAGACAAGGCGGGCAAAGACGCACACGCCACGCGCGTGTCACGTGTATGTTCGAGAGCATAAGGAAACACCCGCCCGCGCGTGTGTGTGCTGTTGCTCGCTGGCCGACGTACAGGCGGCGGCTGCCGCGGCGGCTGTGGACATCGAGGCGGCCGCCAATTTCGCGGCGGCGGCGGAGCTCGCGGACCAGCGCCAGGCGGAGGCGTCAGAGGCAGCCACCCGCGCGGCGTCCGTGGACGGCGCGGAACCGTGGGGCGGCGGCGGCGGCGGCGGCGGTGGCGGCGGCGGCGGCGGCGGGGAGGGCGAGGGCGTGGCGGCTCCGCCGCCGTCCGGCGCCGGCCCGCGCGCGGTGCTGCACCAGCCGTGCAAGCAGCACGGCGGCGGCGCGGTGCAGGACGCGTACGGTACGGAGCTGTCGCTGTACGGCATGGACCAGCCCAACCGCCCGGCGGCGGCGGCGGCGGATGGCAGCGGCGACGGCGCCGCCGCCAGCGGCGCCGCCAGCGGCGTTGCCAGCGCTGCGCGCCGCCGCGCGACGGGGTCGGAGTTCGAGCTGGTGCCGCTGGCGGCGGTGGCGGCAGGGGCGGCGGCGGCGACGCCGGAGTCAGCTGGGACGCCGGTGGCGCTGGCGGAGGGCGGCGGCGGCGGCGGCGGCGGCGGCGGCGCCCACACCGCCGGGCTGGTTGCGGTGACGGCGGGGGGCGGCGACACAGCGCACGAGAGCCACTTCCCCCATGAAAACCGGTAAGGGTGTGTGGTGTCGGGTTCGGGCTCTTAGGTGCCCGCACGCGTGAAGGCTGCAAGGGCAATGCCGACGCACGCGAGACACACGGTGTTGGCGGTGCCATCAGCGCAGCAGCAGACACATAGAGCTAAGCTGCCCAGGGCGCTGCCGGCATCCGTCCTGACCTGACCCCCACCGCATCACATCACTCTGCGCTCTCGGCTTGTGCGCGCCCGAGGTCCCCCGGGGCCCCGCCTGCCCCCATCCCTGCCCCATTTCCACGTGCCCCTGCCCGCACCCACCCCGCAGCTACTGCTGGTGGAGCAACGAGCCCTACCAGCCCCACGCGCACACGCCGCTACTGTGCGCGGCACATGCGCCCTCCGACGCAGCTGTTTCCTCCTCCTCCGCGGCAGCAGCAGCCGCCATGCCTGGCGGCGGCGGCGGCGGCAGCGGCGGCGGCGGCGGCGGCGGCGGCGGCGGCGGCCTGGTGCGCGGCCTTCTAACCCGCGGCCTCAGCATCGGCCGGCGGCGCGATGCGGCTGCGGCCGCCGCTGCCGCGGCCGCCGCGCCGCCTGCTGCGTATGGCACCTACGTGCCGCCGCGGGCGGTTGACGGCGACGGCGGCGGCGACGGCAGCCTGCACGCCACCCGCAGCGGCGCCGTCGTGTCGCCGTTCCTGGCCTCAGCCGCAGTGGGCTTCCCAAACGACACGTCGCCGCCGCCGCAGGTGGCGGCGCCGCCGCAAGGCGCTGGCGGCGGACCCTGGGGCCGTTCGCAGCCGCCGTCGACGGCGCCGACTGCGCCCGGCGGCGTGACGGCGGCGCACCACCGCCGCCGCAGCGGCGTGCAGCCGCCGCCGAGCGGGCTGCTGACGCCGACGGCGGCGGCGGCGGCGGCGGCGCTGTCGGAGCAACACGGCGGCGGCGTGCTGGCGGCGGTGATTGAGCGGCTGGCGGCGGCGGGCTCGGAGGCGCTGACGCCGGCGTTGTGGTCGGACGGCAGCGGCTCGCGGGTGTCCCCGGCGGCGGCGGCGGCGGCGGGGCCCACGTCCACACATGGGCGTAGGCGCGTCAGCCTCAAGGTGCGACCAGGGCTGCGGCCGTGTGGCCGAGTGTTGGGGGCGTGTTGGGGCCGTAAGAAGCGAGTGGCGCTGCCGTGACGCGACCGCAACGATGACTTCCTCCCGGGGACACCCTTAAGTGCCGGAGCGTGCCTCGCGCATCTGCCCTTGCGTTGTGTGGGAGTGTCACGCCACGACTGCTGCCGCCCGCAGGACCTGGAGTATGCGCTGACGCACCAGCTGTCCGGCGGCACGGCGGCGCAGCTGGCGCGCGTGAGCCGCACCTACACCGCCGCCGCCGCCGCCGCCACCTCCGCCGCCGCCAGCCCCGACGCCCACGTGCGGCGCATGCTGCTTGCGGCGGCGGGCGCCGGCGGCGGCGGCGCTGGCGCCGGCGGCGGCAGCCGCCGCAGCACCCAGACCGGCGAGGCCCCTGGAGGCGGCGGCGCCGCCGCCGCCGCCGCCGCCGCGCCGCAGGCGGGTCCAGTGCTGCTGGACTCGCGATCACGTGCCGCCAGTGACACGTACGGCATGTTGTTCCAACTGCCCACCTCGACCGGCGCCAGCGTCGCCAGCATGGCGCCGCCGCCGCCGCCGTCGGGGCCGCCGTCGCGGCCGCCGCCGGCGCGCTCGCGAATGGCGCCGTCCGCCTTCGCCACCGCCGCCGGCGGCGACGGCGCCGTGCCGGTGCCTGTGAGCGGCACCACGGACGGCCCGGCCTCTCAGCCGCCGCATACCGCCAGCGGCAGTCAGGAGGAGCGGTCGGTGATGCGCAATCTGTTCGGCGGCGCGCACCTGTCGCCCGCGCCCTCCGCGCCCGCCGCGACCGGGCTGCCGCTGCCGCTGGCGCTGGCGCCGCAGCAGCAACAGCTGCAGCTGCAGCAGCCGTTGGCGCCGCCGTCGCAGCACCTGCCGCGCTGGCCGCCGCGGGCACCGTCGCACGCCGCCTCGGCGACGCCGGGAATGCTGACGTCACAGGATTCGGCCGCCTCCACTGTCAGCCCCAGCCCCAGCCCGCCAAACAACGTGCCGCATTGGATGTCGCTGCCACTGCAGCGGCAGCCGCCGCCGCCGCAGCAGCAACAGCAACAGGCCCAGCAGCCACCGGCGTACACGCACGCGCCCTCCTTCGCGCAGGTGGCGGCGCCCGCAGACGCCGCCGCGGCGGCGGCGGCGGCCGCCGCTGCGCAGGAGCTGCTGCGCATGTGCCCCACACTCAGCCGCCAGCCCGCCGTACCCTCGGCCCCTGCCGTACCGGGCTCCGCCGTACTGGCGTCAATGTCCGAGGCGTCACGTGCGGACTCACTGGCGGCGCCGCCGTCCGACGCGGACGTGGCGTTTGCCGTCGGCGGCGGCGGCGCCGCCGGCGCGCCGCCCGCCTACGCCGAATCGATCTTCAGCTTCGGCCGCAGCGGCGCCGCCGCCGCCGCCACCTACGCCGCCGCCGCTGACGCGGTGTTTGGTCCCATCGCCGCCGCCGCCGGCCGCGGCGACATCCGGGCCGCCGCCGACGCAAATGCCGACTCACCGCGCCTCATCGGCGGCGGCGGGGCACCCGCGCCGCCGCCGCCGCCGCCGCAGATACCGCCCTCGCTCAGCCGCTCAGCCGCAGGCGGCGCGGCGCCGCCGCAGGCGGCCGCAGCTGCGCCTTCGGTGGCTCTCGAGGCGGTATCGGGCTCGGCGGCTCGGCGGCGGCGCTACGGCTCGCGCCCCGCCTCCACCGCGCATCAGCTACTCATTCCGCGCAGCGGGCCCGACTCCGCGGGGCCGGTGCCGCTGGGTGCTACCAGCGTTGGCCTCGGCGGCGGCGGCGGTGGCGGCGGCGGTGCGGGCCGCGCCCGGTGGGGCGGGCTCGGCGGCCGCGGCACCGCGCCCGGCACGGAGGCGGGCTCGGGGCCGACGTCGGCGCTGACGTCACGCGGCCCTGGCGGCGGCGGCGGCGGTGGCGGCGCTGGTGGGGCGTACATGGGGGAGCGGGACCGCGACCTGTTGCTGGCCCTGGCGGCGGGCCTGGCCGCCTCGGACGCGCGGTCGCGCAAACCGTACGGCACGTACGGCGACGCCACCCCGGGCGGTGGCGGCGGTGGCGGCGGCGGCGGCGGCGCGGCGCTGAGCCGGATGAATTCGGGCCGCAGCACGTTGCTGTCGCGGCTGACCACCGCCGCCGCCGGGCTGGGCGCCGTCGCGGCCTTCGATGACCGGGACCGGGATCGGGACCGGGACCGCGACAGCTATGAGGAGTTTGTCGACGGCTGGGGCGGCGGCGGCCTGGTCCGCCGCGGCACGGAGGCGGCAAGCATCATGGACGGCGGCGGCGGCGGCGGGGAGCGCGGCCTCGGCGGCGGCGGCGGCGGCGGCTCGGCGACGGGGGGAGCGGGGGGCGGCAGCGAGGCCGACAAGCGGCTGGTGCGGGAGGCGACGCAGGAGGCGCTGGCGCGGCACGGCGGCGTGCTGGGCGCGGCGCGGGCGTTTGTGAGCGGCCACCCGCAGCTGTGGCACATCCTGTCCATCCTGGCCAAGGTGCGGCGTGCAGCGGGCGGGCGGGCGGGCGGGTGGCTATCGGCGGGTGGCGGGTGGCTGGCGGCGGGCGTTGGGAGGGCGCGGGGCCGGAAAGCGGAGACAGCGGCCATCACAGAACGGCACACACAGTCCATTCTGCCCCCTAATCCCTCCAAGCCCCTCCAAATCTTGCATTCCCACACCCGCTGCTACACGTCTCCTACCACCCTTGCATCCTTTTGTGGTTGAGCTTGGGCCGTACCGTGCCCTTGTGTCTCTATGTACGTCTCATCACAACTAATCCGGGTGGGCGGCGTAGGGCGGCGTGGGGCGTTGGGAGGGCGAGAGCGGGGACAGCGGCCGCCAACGATCGGCCACAGCCCGCTCCCACTCTGCCAAGCCACGCACCTTGCCCAATCTTTTCATTCCCACACGCTGGGCGCCGGCAAGCAAACCGTCGCACCACCGCCCGTCGCACACGCACCACCCGGCACCCGTCATGATAAACCAACACCCACACACTCCCCCTCCCCCATTTGCAGAACCCCATGATCTGGACCATGTTCCTGGCGCTGGCCATCTCCGTGTCCGGCCTGCGCGTGTGGCTGGACCCCGCCTCGCCCTCCTTCCTGCCCGAGCTGGGCTGGGTGGCGGGCGCGCTGGCCTGGGTCAACGGCCTGGTGGTGCCGCTGTCCATATTCAGCAACGGCACCTGGGTGCGTGCGTGGTCGGTTGGTGGCGTGCGGGTGGTTGGGGTTGGTGGGTGGGTGGTTTGGGGGTTGGCAGTAGCAACGGGGCGGCATGGGCGCGCGGCAGTTGCTCCTGTGTGCTTCTGCTGGTACGTGTGTCAGGAAACAGGGACGAAACTGATGCGTGTGCTGTGCGTGTGTCTGTCTGAGCCTGCCCGCATGTCGCCCCGGATTGCACGCACGCACAGATGTACGGCAAGCGGCTGGTGGCTCCGGGCGAGGGCCTCAAGGTGAGAGGGAGGAGGGGGAGGGGGGGGACGGGGAAGGGGGGGTTCATTCGGGGGCGGTCGTCGTGCCAGCAGGCCAGGTCGTGCCAGCTGGCCCTCTTACTGCGGCTGTTTTGGCGCATCGCTAAACGCAGTACCCCCATTGGCCTAGGGTCTGGGAATGGGTTACCCTGCGCCCCGGCTGCTTCAGTTCTCGACCGAGTTGCTATACACCCCTACCGCTGACACCCCTACCCACCCGCACGCACGGCTTCGTTTCCATTTTTAGCGCACACGCCCTGAACACCCATACACACACGCCCACACACCACGTCCCCCCTCCCCCCTGTTCAGATGGTGGTGCTGCTGGCGGTCAAGGTGGGGCTGCTGCCGCTGCTGATGGTGGGCTGCGGCCTGGCGGTGGGGCTGGGGCCGCAGTACGTGACAGCGCTCACGCTGCTCACGCTGTGCCCCGCCGCGGCCACCAGGTGGGCGCGTGGGTGGGTGGCAAGAGAGGGAGGAGGCAGAGGTAGGGCGGCAGCAGGGCGGCAGCAGGCATGGGGTCAGGGCAGGGGTTGGGAGGCTGCGGTCCGGCGGCGGCCCGAGGCATCAATGCCGCGGCGTGCAGAGGTGAATGGCGAAACACATCCACCGCCATTGCACACCACCCATGGCCCCCTGCTGCCCACCCCTGCTTCACTCCCTCGCACCATCTTTTCATCGAGCGCGCCCCCCCTCGGTCGGTTGCGTTGGGTTCTGGAATGAACTACCCCCCACCCCATACGCATACAACAGCCCAACCAACCAACCGACACAACCCCAATGCCGCCCATCCCACACCCACCCACACCCACCCACACCCACCCACCCGCGCCCGCAGCTTCGTGCTGGCCATGCAGTACGGGCGCGGCGTGGAGCTGGTGTCGCTCACAAACATCCTGGGCAACATATTCCTGTGCCCACTCATCATCATCTGGCTCAAGGTGCGGGCGGGAGGGAGGGCACGGCGGCGGAGGGCGGGGGAGGGCGGGAGAAGTGCGGGGAGGGGGGAGGGCGGGAGGCGGGAGGGTGGGAGGGCGGGAAAGGAGTGGAAGCGGGCTGGAAGCAGGAAGCTTGAAGTCGGGAGCTCGCCACGCTGTGCCCTGAATGCACACACTCACACACGCGTTTGCTGCATCGCATGCACAGTCTTTGGTTGCTTTTCCTTGTGCTCTCTAACACACGCACGCACGCACACGCACGCACACACGCGCAGATCCTCACCGCGCTGGGCATTGAGTACGTGCTGCACGACGACATCGCCACCATCACCATTAAGTAGCTGGCGGCGGGGGTGAGGCCTGCTGCCGCGTGGGGCAGCAGTGGTGCATGGGGAGCAGTCGGCGGTGGAGGGTGGGTGGCGCCCGGCTGCTTTGCATCGGTCCGCGTGGTTTGGGAGCAGATTGACCTGAGCGCTGAACTGTGCAGCAGCGGTGTGCGTGTGTGCGTGTGTGCGGCGCCAGAGAAGGCTGTGGGGTAGGGGCCCGAGGCATCTCGGGGGGCATCCCTGGAGACGTCGGGGGCAACGACACAGCACCTGTATGTCGCCTGTGTCCGCCGCCGGCCGTCTGTCAGGGGGCTGGAGTGCTGCAGACACGCCCATAGCGCATGCCGTCATGGGTTCAGCGGAAGCCCTGTCGCTGCTAGCTGCCGTGTGAATGTGTGTATTCTTTTGCGAGCGCCGAGTCTTACAGACATAGCCCTTATGGCCTTGACGCAACAGCAATCCTATTCAACTGGGACATTCCCGGCGAGCCGCACGCTTATCGCCTTATTACTTTGTTGTGTGCATGTGTGCGCGTGGGTGTGCGTGTGCGTGTTCTATTTGTTCCCATGCTGGGTCCATACAAGAGAGCTGTTGAGAGCCGCACGGGCTGTCCTGGCGCGCAGATTAGCAGAGGCGTGGTCCCGTGAATCTAAACAGGCTTGAAAGGCCGTTGTCGTCCCATGACGATAGATGTGTGCGAGACTGCGAGAGTGTGTCGGGGATTTAGCTAGGGTCAGGCCGAGTGGCCGCGAGGCGGAGGTTGTTTAATGGGCCCCTTCACTACCGTACTTTGGAGGTTGAGTGCCAAGGCGGCAAGTGCAGGTCGGTTGCCAGATGCCGCAGGCGTGTCCCAGGTGTGTGCGCAGTAATGTCTTGGGCGTCTTGCAGGGACACTGCGGCTGCTACGGTGCGTGTGGCCCGTGAGGGGGGCGGGGCGGGGCGGGCCCGGACTGGAGAGGAGAGGGTTGTGAATTCCAGCCGAAGCTAAGACACGATTGTGCGAATGCATCAGAGAGAGCATGTAGGGTGGAGGGAGAGGTGCGCGGGCCGCGCGGCATGGAGCAGTGGGAGGGAGGGATGAGCACTTCGGGCCATCCCAGTGGACCGGTACGCTGCTGGAGAGAGTGGGGGCTGCACGGTATGGCACGCGCGTGCCGTACTGCCGCGTGCGTGACGCGGTGCGGCGGGACGCGTGCACTTGAATGAATATGTGTGTGCTCAGGATGTACGATTGGGCCAAGCTTGGGCTGTCACGCAGTCACGCAATGTTTTGCTCCAGGGCTGCCACCGTGGGCCGGATTTGCTGGGCTAGGAAGCCACCGCCTGCTGCATGGGCGGCCCTCCGCCGACGAAACCTGGATCCCAAGCTCCCCTGAACACACGCATGTGAAGCACAACGTACGGCAGACCGGTCCCCAGCTCAACTCCTCCTCAGCTCATCACTTGGCCCACCCCGCGCCTCCTACAGCAAGACAGAACCAACGACCCTTCGCCTTGATTGCGCAGTGCAGGCGAAGTGAGGTGACGCCGGAAGCGCGGCCCAAGCCAGCAGATAGAGAAACACCCCCGCCACACGGCTGAACACGGCTGAACAAATAAAACATGACACGCATCTGCGAATCGCAGCAGCCTCGCGGCCGTCGCAGGGGCAACCTAGTGATGCCGGCATGGCGCTCCCTGCACGCACGGTAGGTTCGCACCTGCCCACAAGCATGCACGTACTACGTCGGTACTGACACACGTGGCCATACGATACCGTACATGCAGGCCTGGTCTGTCCCGTCTGGGCCCGTGGCCAAACGGCCTGGTAGGCGGCAAGGAAAAAGCTCACATCCATCCCATCCGTCCCATGTACCGCGGCTGTACGGCGGCGGCGGAACGCCCCAGCAGCCGCGTGCCCCAGCACAGCGAAACAGCAGGGCGCAACGGCGGCGGCCCCGCGTGAGGCTGCACCTGCGCCTGCGCCTGTGTCTGCGCCCGGGGCGTGCTGCTGCTGGGCATGCCGCGGCTGCTGGGCAGCAGCGGGCGGTTGTGGGTCTTGGTCAGCACCTCGCTGACGCGGCCGCTGCTCACGAACTCGCGCAACGTCTGCGGGTAGGCGTCCAGGACCTGCTGCCGCTCCACGGTGCAGCCGTGGTCCAGCACATTGCGCTGCAGCGCGTGGAACCAGCGCAGCCCGACCGTGGCGTCCTGCCGAGCTTGCGCCTCGTGCTCCCGCACGAAGATGTCCGTCCCGCTGATGCAGTTGTAGCGGTGGTCCAGGACCTGCGTGCGTGCGTGCATGGCGGTGAGTGATGAGTGAGTGGGTCATCAAGTGCCGGCGGGACCAACCAACACAATCAATTGCATGCAAGGGGAAGCTAATTGTTGGGTGACCGCATCCACGGCACGGAAAGACACGCCCCTCCCCTGCTGGCGTGATTCCCCTAAACGCAAACCCCAAAAACCTGGATGACTTCGCCGGTAAGTCGCCCACCCGGAACGCACTCCCCATCAAAAACCCCACGCCGGATTTGTTACCCGGACAAACCACTCCGCCTTAAGCAGGTCGTCCGGCGGCAGCTGCAGCGCAGCGGCCATGTCCCCCAGCAGCCTGCGCAGGTCCTCGCAGCCGTCGAAGTCGGTGGGGTGATTGCAGGCCTCGCCGAGCGCAGTCAGCTCCCGCCGCAGCCTGCTGGAGCAGCTGGTCCACTGGATGGGGGCGCCGGGGTCCAGCAGCAGCCCTGACCTCGAGATGATCGCCTAAGCAGGCAGGGAATGAATGGTGGTGGGCGGCAGTGGTGACAGTAGTGCAGGTAGTGGTTTGCGGAAATGGGGCTAAGAGCAAGCGGCGGGAGGCTGCAGGGAATCCCCAACTTGTGCCGCTTGCATGCGACGCCCTGGCCTCCGAGCCCAGTGGGCGTGCTGCCCTGCCCTAGCCCTAGCCCAATGCAAGGTTCACTGTTGAATCATCATGCGCCTCTTCTGCTCCCTATGCTCCCATACAGTATCCTCATGCCCTTACTGCGCCTGGGCTCCGCTAGCTCAGCCGTGTTTCCAGCTACGCAAAGCTGACACCCCTAGCCGCCGCCTGCTGGCCCCTCGTGCGCATCTATCCCCCCGGCTTTCCTAAACCCATCCTGGATGGAGAGCCCTGCGTGCGTGTGGGCAATGACTACGCAAGCACGCACCCACCCGCAGCATCTGAGCGAACAGCGGGCAGTCCAGGTACAGCCTGCTATAGCGCTTGGTGGAGTAGGCGGCCAGCAGCGCCGTGAACGCCGGCGGGAGCGTGGCGGGCTCCACGCCAGCCAGCGGGTCCAGCAGCTTGTGCAGGAGCCGCAGCTGCACATACTGCGCATCCGGCTTATCCGGCTGCCCCAGCGCCTCTAGCACCACGCGCAGGTCCGCCAGCAACTGCGGGATGGGCAGGGAAGGCATCCAGCAATAATCGGGGACAGCTAGCACGGGGAGCTAGCTAGGCGTCGCGTTGTCTAGCTCCGTCCAGCTGCCTATCTATCACGCAGAAAGAAGCCAAGTCCACCGCCAACGCCTGACCAGCTAGCCTGCTACTCACCGCCCCAGCCATGTTCACGTGTATGTACTATCTATTGTATGGTATGTGGGGTCCCACCCGTGTATACGTGGGTCGCACGCACCTACCTCGGGAATTAGCTTCTGCGCCATGGTTTGCTCGACCAGCAGCTCGGCCGTGCCGGCGGTGCAGCTGTGCAGCCTCCACTCCTGGCACAGGTAGGCGAGCATGGCGTGGTGCGGCGGCGACCGCCACACCAGGTCGTCCGGCGGCGGC
Source organism: Chlamydomonas incerta (assembly GCA_016834605.1). Lineage (NCBI taxonomy): Eukaryota > Viridiplantae > Chlorophyta > Chlorophyceae > Chlamydomonadales > Chlamydomonadaceae > Chlamydomonas > Chlamydomonas incerta. Next base: position 12,015 of record JAEHOC010000111.1, read on the forward strand.
GGGCTCCAGGTCGCGGTCTGGATCTTGAGCTGCTGCCAGGCGGCCCTCAGCACGTCCGTGGGCACCGTGGGGCTCAGGTTGAGGCGGCGGTGGTGCATGATCAGGGCGAAGCCGTTGGTCTGCGGCCACGCATTGCACAGCCGAGGCGTTACTTCGTCAGGCCACACGTACACAAACAGAAAGCTTCGGGTCATGGCCTACATGGCCTCATGGGCAGAATGAAAGGAGTGGGGTTGTGGTGGGGGACAAGGATGGCTGGGTTTCTGATGCATGACGATATGGCGTGTGCGGTGCGGGTGCAGAGCACGGTAGGGTTCGCGATAGATGCGATGATGATGAGGCAGGCGGGAAGAAGCAGTGCGGTTTGGGGGCGCTCAGGTAAGTTCAGAGGCCGAGGGGCGCTGGCATAGCAGATAGAGCGTTGGCACTGTTCTTTGGGCCAGCAATTTATCCCCGCCGCCCACTCCTCACCGGGGTTTCGGCCACGTTCGCCCACACCGTGGCCATGGCGCTGCCTGTGACGGCCCAGGCGACCCAGGGGGGGCTCTCCAGCAGCAGCAGCTTGAGGGCGCTGTATGGGCGCATGCACACATGCGCACCGCGTGGCCTTTCAGTGACATGGCAAGTTGAACGAGCTCACTGCTAGCTGGTATGGACGCGCGCACGCCCGCGCCTGCCATTCGTGCCATACGCATGATGAGCTTGGCTGCGCGCGTGTGCGTGCGTGCTGACCGTGCAGGCTATGCATGCTGACTCACATCCGCATGGACGTCATCGCCATCCCGTCCAGGACTGCAGCAGCCGGGTCGCGCTGCTGCTGCGCACGTGTGTCCGCCACTGGCGGCGGCGGCACGGGCCGCTCCAGCAGGTAGAAGCACTGCGCCTCGTCCACTAGCAGGAAGTTCAGGCGGTCCCGCGGCAGGCGCAGCATGAAGTCCTGGATGGCGTGACGCATGACGCTCGCCGTAGAGCCAACGCCGTTGGGCACGGGCGCGCTGGCGGCAGCAGAGAGCTGCTGGGCCGCGGCGCTGCGCGTGAGCTGGAGCAGGAAGTCCGCCAGGAAGGCGCCGGCGCCGCTGCCGCGCTCGCAGCCGCTGCAGTCCACGTGTAGGAAGTTGGGCTCTGGAAGCACGGCGGCGGCGGCAGCGTGCTGCTGGCCGCCGCCGCCGCCGCCGCCGCTGCCGTAGTAGGTCCTGGCCACAGCAGGCAGGACCTCGTTGAGCGTGAAGGACTTGCCGCTCTGCACAATGGGCGGGCGGGCGCAAGGTATCTGTCTGGGTGAACGAAGATCCCAAAGCCGGCTTCCCACGTGCGTGTGAAATCCCCCGTGTTACCGTATCACCGTACTACCGTAATACCATACTTGATCCTCGCTCCGCTGTCATAAGTCCCACAACACTGCATTCCACGCCACCATGTCACGTGGCTGCGTGACACATGCACGCTGTACGCGATGCTTTCACACCGCCATTCAACTAACCCCGCCCCCCGCTGCCCGCGCACCTTGACGAGGCCGTTGATGATCAGCGGCGCGATGGGTGCACCCTCAACGTGGTACTCCTTGACGAGGCGCAGCCAGTCCTGCAGCTCAAGGGTCAGCCGACCGCCGGGGTCCAGGAAGAAGCCGGCGGCGCGCACGCCCGGAGCAGTAATCGTGGCAGCACTTGCGGCGGTGGCGGCGGCGGCGGCGGCGGCGGCGGTGTTTGCGGCGGTGTCCGCAGTGTCCGCAGGCTCAAAGAAGAACAGATCCTCCTCCTGCGAGTCTTGCCGCAGCCGCAGCTTGCGCACTGGCGGCAGGCCTGCACGCAAGCATCGGCAGTCCGTGCGTGATGCCCGCATTGTTCCAACAGACTCAAATCCCCAGCCGCTAATACGGTAACAAGTCCCATTGGAAATGCATGTAGGATCACGCACAACGCAACGTACGGCGTGGATGCCGTGGGACACATGATGCAGCAGGTTGGGATGTGCACGCCGCCTCACGCGCTCAATGCGGGCTGATGCGTGGGGTGGGATGCGGGGTTGGCTGGGCGCAAGGATAGAGCGCTGGCATGCGGCGGCAGGTATGCCAACCCAGGGCGCGTCCACTACCGCTAACCAAGACCAACATACATAGTGCCAGCACGCTAAATACAACGGCATGCCCACGAGAGCTGGCGACCGGAGCCGCTGCGATCGCAGATAGATAGATGGGTTAAGCGCAAACTCGCATGGCGGCTGGCAGATGCCCTCGCTCGGAGTTGTGCAACTTGAATACTGGATCGAAGGACGAACACGAGCGATGGGCATCAGGGTCCGCCGCGCGCGGTCACGGGGTCCCTAGCTACCGGTACCCCACGGTACCCCACGGTACCGCACGCGCAGAAACCTGAGGTAGGGCTTCCTTCCCACTTCATTCCGTCGTCAGCCCAAAACGTGCTACTGTTGCCCTCATATGCCGCCCACAAGCCGACCTAGAGCAACTACAGATAGAGTACAGTAAAGTCTCACCGGCAGCTGCCAAGTTCCCTGGGCCGGGGCCAACCGCCGCGCCTGCACGAATTGAGGGGGTGGGGCCACGCGGGCGCGAGGTGTTTTGTGGCAGGCATCAGGGGCACGCAGCGCGTTTCACAAGTATAGCACAGTGAATGCACACCTTGCAGCGTCAAAATGTGGTCAATGAGACCAGGCGGCAACCCGCTGGCCGTGAGGCCCAGCCGAGTGGCATGCTCCAGAGCGCGGCCGCTGCGATAGCAGGCTTCCCACAGGATGTCCAGTTCCGGGTCGCCGAACAGCGTCAGGTCAGCCCCACAGGTTCTAAGGATTTTGCGTAGCTGCTCCCGCGACTGCGCCGGGTCCATGTTGTCAGCAGGGCACAGGGGAGTCGTCGAAATGGATGATAAAATGCGCGTGGGGGCAGGTCGTCGAAATGCGCGTGCTGCCGCGCTGTTCCATATATTTATCTTTGTCAAGCAAAGTGGTGGCGACTGGGGCTGTATCGCGCCGCCTTGTCGGAGCCCGGCCCCATGCGGAGCCCGGCGATGGCGGAGCCCGTCCGGCCCTTTGCTGCTTTTGTCCATACATTATCCACATGAAGCATATCGCTTGGAAACAAAGGATGCAACTTGCAAGCCCGCAGGAGCCTAGCGGCTCGGGGAAACTCCTGCCGTCGCAACGCGCTACCAGCTCATGCGTATATGTAACGGTTAACAGTTTTGCAGCTGCAGCCAACAATTCCGTTTCAATTTCAACTGGACAGCGTGTCAGCAGCAACAAGAGGCAACAAGTGCCCGCAGTCCAGCCTCCAGCCGCACCGGCCTGTTTGCTTATGCCCGCAGTGCATTGCTGACCATGCGAACGCTGACGCCACCACAACGCCCCCAACCCCACCAGCGTAAAGATTCAATCAATACAGCAGCAGCAGCGGAGCAACGTGTACTTTGTACGGCGCGTACGGCAGCCGCACGTGTTCTCGATTAGGAACCGTGTGAAAAAAGTACGGGCTCGATCTCGGCTCCCGCGCCGGCTGGGAAGATGCTGTAAAAACCCGTGCTCCCAATCGCCGGCCCATCCGACTCCCTGCACGGGCGCGCCGCGCATCAGGCAACGTGTACCTTTCTGGATCCAGCGCCAGACGCAACGTGTACCTTTCTGGATCCAGCGCCGGACGCAACGTGTACTTTGGTTGTTGGTGTGAGGCCGCGATGCATCCCTGCCTAACGGTGGGCGCCCCAACTGAGAAGCCGCACAGTGCGGCTTCTCAGTTGGGGCGCCCACCGTTAGGCAGGGATGGCGCGCATGCTGGGCCGACCGTAGGGAGGGGTGGGGCGAAGGGTGTAGGAGTGAGGAGGGCCGACCGTAGGGAGGCGTGTGGGGGGCGGAGCCGCTGGGGGCCCCATGCAGACAGATGGAGGGCCAAGCGTTGCGGCAGAGGGGCCCAACGTAAGCCCCTGCAGACGGCCGCGCCCCCCTCCCCCTCGCGCGCGCGGCCAGGGGCGGGGCACACACGCACATGTAACCGTGAGCCTTACAGTTGCCCCTCTCAGGCGCTGCGCATCTCAGCCGCGGCTACCTCCACCTCCACGCGCGCCTGCCCCAACTGGAAGGCTGCCGCTCTCTGGCTAACCAGCCCGGGTGGGATGGCTACGGAGAGCTTGTACTCCTCCGCCTCGCCCTCGCCCTCGTCCGTGTCGCCCTCCTCTGCCCCCAGCTCTAGGGCCCCAAGCGCGCCGGCAACAGCGGCCGCGCGGGCATTCTCCTGCAGCCTCTGCAGCTCGAGCTGCGCCCTGGCGCTCAGCTCAGCCATGAGATCCCTGCCGCCCTCTACACAGGTGCAGGCCACCTTGTAGGTGCGAGCACGCTCGCCGCAGTTGGCAAAAAGCAGGCTCAAAAGGCATCCCGGCCTGAAGCACGTTCCGTGCGCGTAGTTGGCCTTGTTGGGCCGCTCGCAGTTCTTCCCAGTGACGGGTTCAAATGCGCAGCACAGAGGGCGGGGCGCGCGGCCTTCGGAGCCATTCAAGGGTTTGGCGCGTTGAAGTACGAGGGTGGCTCGGGGCGAAGCTCAAGTTTCATGTACCGGCCGCCAGCAGCGGGGATGTCAAGAAGTGATTGCATGAACGCTGACTGGGCAGGTCTCATGCAGCTGGCGCACGCCTGCAAAGAAAAATTGGGACAAAGTCGGGACAAAGTCGGGACAAAGTCGGGGCAAAGTGCGGACAATTGCGCGCACGCCCCCGGCCTACGCGCGCGCCTTGCCCACCGCCTTTCGCAGCGAGCGATAAGCATCCGGGATGGGGTCTTCTTGCGGCTGCTTGGCGGGCAGCCGCTCGGCCTTTGGGAAGACCTTAACCGCACGAGGAATTGCAACTTGCCACTCATGAAGCGACTCTGCTCGAAGCGCTGCGCCTCGTAGTGCTTCTCGCCCTTCTCGCGTCTGCCATTGCGGCAGTCCTTCTTGGGGGGCTTGGTTTTCGGCGTGGGCGCCGTGCCGGCGCCCAAGGCCCTCTCGGCCTCCCTGCGGCTTGTGCCCAGCGCCTTGGCCATGCACCCCACCGTGCGATGCCGCTGCTCCGCTAGCGCCTTCTTGGATACACCCTGCACCGCGCGCACCCCCACCTGCTCGCCCTCGCCCCTTGGCCATGCACCCCACACTGATCGTGCTGATGCGATCTGCCACAGGACGCGCCACCTCAGCCACCTTGCGCACCCCTGGCGCGCCAAATAGTGAAGGGTTGGGAGGGTACTGAAGGGGCCTGGAAGAGCCTTTAAGAGCTCTGAAGGGCTCTGAGGGGCCACTGAGGGCTCTGAAGGGCTCTGAAGGGCTCTGATGTGAAGGGCTCTAATGTTGTTGTCAGGGCCTAACGGGTCCTACTCGTTGGAAGCAGCGAGCACAATGGCAATGGCAATCTCGGCAGGAACGCGGAGCAAACTCCGCCGAAACTCCGTTGTGAACACCGGCCACACGCCTGCCGTGGCGCTGGATCCACACGGCTCCGGAGCCGTGTGCATGCGGCGCCTCCCCGGCGGCGGCGGGCGCGCCGGTCTTGCCTCGGCTGCACCCCTTCTGGTGCTGCCCCCTGCTGGAGCCGCTGCGCGACGCGCTGGTGGCGGGCTGCGGCTGCGCCGTGACGCGCGCGCACCTGTGGCTCGCATGCACCAAAAATCGCGCAACATGCGGGAGAGCCCCCAGCACGCATGGAGCGCGCTGGGGGGCAAGAGAAGTAAGAGACTCAACGTCCGCAGCGGCGGCAACTTGCTAAACGGCGGCGCTCGGCCCCGCCACGCCGTGGCGGCGTGGGGGGCCGGAGGGATGGGTCGGGAGACGGGAATATCCCTTCCTCCCGGCCAATCCTCCTATGGCGGGAATATCCCTCTAGGCCCCATACCTCCCGAACCACAACGTATTCCGGCCTGCCTTCCCGGCAACGAGTAGTGCGCAATGAGGCCATGCTGCCACCGGGGTAGCACGCCTTGGATGGGCCTAGCATATGTAAGGCACAGCTGCCAAGATTGTGGGGTCCGCCGTGCCGCTCGCCAGATCCGGGACGTGGTGGCGCTGGTGGTGGTCAACGCAATGGAGTGGGCGCGGCGCGGTGTGGGCGGGCGTGGTCGCTGAGTTCCAGCTGGGCGCTGCTGCGGGACTTTGCGGAGCTAAAGGGTGCGGGAGAAGAAGCCGTGGCGCGCGGCGCACCCCTTCCTGGTGTCGTTCTTCTGCTCCTTTCTGAGGGCCTTCAGGAGGCGCCCGAGGGGGCGTGATGCAAGCGTGCCGGTGCAGGAGCTGTTTGTGTTGAGCCAGGGTGAGTGAGTGGGTCATTGGGGAGATATGGACGCAGACGAGGGAGAGCGAGGAAAGTACCAGGTTCCTTCCCGCGGGCCTGCACGCGCATGAGTGTCTCGCCCGCAAACAGCTGGCTCTCAAGCCACGACGCCCGCCAATATCAACATTTGCCTTCAACAGAACCTCTTCGCTCACACAGCAAGCCAAACGAAAGGCCCCTTGAACGGCAACATCCCCACACAGCATGGACTCGCTTCAGCGAGAGCTGGAGCGAGTCGATCGAGACATCAGCTCGGTGGAGGCAAAGATTGAGAAGGTCCAGCTGCGCCTGGAATCCCCGGACGCGGACGTGCCTTGGCTGCGCGAGGAGCTGCGCGCCCTTCGCGACGAGAAGCGGCAGCTGCGCGACAAGGAGCGGCAGCTGCGCGACGAGAAGCGGCAGCTGCGCGACAAGGAGCTGCAAGGCGAGTGTTTGCAAGGCTTAGGATTATCGAGGCGGTCATCGCAGCAGCAGCCGGTGCGCTCCGGGAGGCTGCTCAAAGTTGCCAGTGGTACAAGCTGGCCGAGCAGCGGCAATCGTTGGAGGAGAAGCTGGCGTGTGCGTGGGGTGGCGTGAAGCTGGCGTGCGGTGGCGGCGACAACCGACGCTCGGCGCCCCTTCCTCCCTCTGCAGGGATGGCTGGCCCGGGGCCGTCGAGCACGGGTGCAGGCGGTGAGGAAGGGCACGCCCACAAAAGGGGCGGGCTGCCCTTACCCGCACCTCACTGCCACCGACGTCGAGCACGTGGGGGGCCTCGTGCTGTCGGCGGCTAGGCGGGCGGGCGGCGGGCACTGCGGGGTGGTGCGCGGCGGGCCGTCCGTGGGCGCGGGCGGGTGGGCGGGTGGTGCGCCGCCCCCACCCGCCAGTGGACGCCTGGCATGGGGGGGGGATCACCCGCCAGTGGACGCCTGGCAAATGGGCGTGGTGGTGGCGTGGCGTGGTGGGGGAGGGGAGCGGTGCCGGGGTGGAAGGGCGTGGCGATGGCGTGGATGGGCCCTAATCCCTCGGGTGCCGAGGGGGCTGCCCGGCGGCGCGGCGCGCAGTTGGATGGCCCACGTGTCCCGACGAGCTCCCACGGCCCCCTCCTCGCGGTGCGCAGGCACGCAGCAGCCGCTGCCCAAGGAAGTCAAGAGCGTGTCGCGCCTGCTGTGCAACAAGGTGGCCGTCGGCACCGTGTTCCTGGTGATGTCCAAGCGCACCCACATCTGGTACCTGCTGACCGCGCGGCATTGCCTGGGCCCGCAGCCGGGGGAGGTGACGGCGTTCGGCAGCTGCGTGCTGAAGTGAGTGGCGAGCTTTGGGTGTGGGTGGGCCCTGGGGCCGCGGGGCCGCTTGCACGTTTGCGGGCGCCTTTCCAGCTGCGGCTGGTGGTTGGCGCCCGCCCGCCGCCCCGCCTGGCAACCTGCTCTTACTCACACAGGCACTTCGCCAGCTTCCCCGACTACGACGTGTCGGTGCTGGCGTTCAAGAGCGCCGCGGACATGGAGCGGCTGAAGGAGCAGGGGGTGACCCCGTTCAAGTGAGTCAGCTGCGGCCGCTGGGAGGGGCCTCTGCGCTCACGCCTGGGGGCAGCAGGCGGCATGTCCGCGCTGCAAACAACCACGCACTTTGGCGTTCACCGCAGGCTGGCGGGCTCGCTAGGGGCATCGCTCGGCTGGGACGTGACGCTGCTTGGCTTCTCGAAGGCCGTCGACGAGGACGTGCCGGGCGCAGCTCACTCCAACGACCCCACCCGGTGGTCTGGTGTGATCAGCTGGCTCAGCGAGACAGCGGACGTGGCGGTGGGCGACTACGTGGGTGAGACGGAGGACGGCATGGCCCGCCAACGCTAACAACGGCCGCTAGCCTTAGGCTGCATGCACGAGGCGGCTGCCGTGCCCTGCTGGAGCCCCACCGCAGCAAGGTGCCCCCTCCCCCTCCCCCTCGCCCTTCCCCCCATCGTTGCGCCCTCACAGGCCTGCCCAACAGCAGCGGCGGCGCGGTGGTGCTGACCGGCTCCCCCGACAACGTGTGCGGGCTCCACCTCGGAACCGTTTTTCACGAGGAGGGGCAGTGGCCGGGCGACGACGTGCAGCCGCCGGACGACCAGCAGGCGGGGGCGGCGCCGGGCGAGGCTGGCGGGAGCGGGCATGACCGTGGCGGCGGCGGTGGCGGCGGCGGCGGTGGCGGCGGCGGCGGTGGCGGCGGCGGCGTCAGCAGCGCCGCCGGGCTTGAGGCTGTGCACGGCTTTACGATGGAGACGGAGGAATGGCCCACGCCGGCCAGCGGGGGCCAGTCGGGCAAGGCCGGCAAAAAGCGTCGCACCAGCACCGGCGGCGGCGTCAGCGTCAGCAACGCCGATCTGCAGGCTGGTGTGGAGTACTGCAAGAGCAATGTACCGCACAAGGGCGCGCTGAGCTGCTTCGTGCCCGCGCACACGCTGGCCCGCCTGCTGCAAATCGCCTTCACCAAGCTGGAGGCGAAGATAGAGGCGGCGGGCAGCGACGGGGGCCGCGAGGGGCAGGGGGCGTGAGCGCAGCACGGCCGGGGGCGCGGGGGCTGCGGCCTGGCCCGGCGCGGGTAAGGGGCTGCATGGAGGGAGGCGGTGTGTGTGTGTGGGGGGGGGGGGGCACGGGTGATGGCGGCGCTGGCGTGCGCCAGCTGCGAGTTCACCACGGCGCGGCCCGCCAACATGGTGCGTGTTGGGCTTGGGGCGCATGCGTGCGTGCGATGGGCTGGGGGTGAGGCGGCTGGCGCGCTCCAGCGCGCGGCACGGCGCAGGGCTGGGTGGGGGGGGGCGAATGCAGGGGAGGCGGTGCGGAGGGGGAGGGGCTGGCGGGGCGGGGCGCGCTGCTGGCGGCTCCACCTCCCCCGTCTCCCGACCAGCAGAGCTTGCCACCTCCCCTCATGGCCTCCGACCGCTCCTCCCTTTCCTTTTCCTTTCCCTCTGCAGGTGTCGGAGCAGAAGATGAGCATGGGGTCCATGCGCAAGCTTGAGGGCCTGCTGGAGGCCTTCTCCTACGTCGTGCGCATGTGCAGCGGTGAGCAGGGCCATGGGCGGCGGGTGCAGGCGGGGGCTGTGGTGGAGGCCTGGAAGGTGGGCCGGAGGAGGCCGGGCGGCGCGTCAAGAGCCCGGCGCGGCGGAACGGGCGCTGGCGTGGGGACGTGCCGCGTAAGGGCGGCTGCGGCTTCGCTGCGGAGGGCCGCGGTCCACAGCGCGCAACAGCGGCCTGAACGCCCCTCCCCCCCACACCTCCACCTTCCCCCAGGCGTGGTGTCCGACTGCATGACCAGCCGCAAGGCCGCCATCACGCTGGGCTTTGCAACGGGCGCCATGGCCAAGTTCGGCATGGCGTCGGCGGGCACGGTGGGGCTGCTGTTTGCGGGCAAGGCGGTGGACGGGCTGGCCAACGGCATCCAGGTGCGCGCATAACCACCAAAATCACCAATATACTTGAATTGACTTGGTTGTTTGGGCCTTGTTTACAGCGGTTGCCTCGGGTCTTGCGGCGCGTGCAGGGCTTTGGTCGGCGGGCGGGCCAAAAGTGGCGCACTGACCGCGCTTCCACCCGTCCCGCCTCCCTCGCTTCCCCTCACGCAGGCCGCGCCGCGCGACACGCTCATCGGCGACCTCTCGCCGCCCGGTGTGCGCTCCGCCTGCTTCGGCCTGGCGCAGTCGCTGCGCAAGTGGGGCTCGGCGGTGGGCGCGCTGGGCGCCTTCTTCCTCATGATAGCCTCCAACAACAACTACCAGCTCATTTTCTACTCGGTCGCCGCCGTGTCAGCCGCCGCGTGGGCACGCGGCGTTCGTGGTGCTGGTGCCCGTGCACGAGCGGCCCACGCAGCCCGCAGCCGCCACCACCACTCTGGCGATCTGCGCCGCCGCGTCGCAGCAGCAGGCGGCGGAGCAGCAGGCGAAGCCGCGCGCGCGGCTGGCTGGGCGGTCGCCAGCATGGGCGCCTACGTTTACCGCACGCTGGGCGTGATCTGCCTCTTCGCCATGGGCCACATCAACGAGTCGCTGCTGCAGGTGGGCTTGGGTGTGTCGGTTGGTTTGGTGGCGGGCTGGGGCTGGAAGGGGAAGGACGGTGCGTTCCGGGGCTGCCTCCTGTTGGTGGGTGGTTGCGGACAAGCCGCCGCGGCGCCGCGCCCGCGCGCCCATCGCTGGCGCGCCCATCCCACCCAACACCACCCAACACCCAAACCCTTCCGTCGCCCACTCTGCAGGCTCGCGCCATGGAGGTGGGCTTCGGCAAGGCGGAGGCCACGCTGGTGGTGGCGGCGCTGGCGGCCGTCACCTTCCTCACCGCCTTTTCGCTGGGCAAGCTGGACGACCGCTCCGGCGCCGGCACCACCTTTGCAGTGGGCATCGGCGCGCTCATCGCAGGCGACCTGGTGCTGCTGCTGCTGTCGGGGCCGCACCCTATGGCGCTGTTCGCGGCGTGCGCCTTCATGGGCGTGCACTGGGTGGTCATCCAGGTGCGAGCAGGAGGGGGAGGGATGGAGGGGCAGGTGGGGGCGTGCGCGAATGAGGGTTGCGCTCGCGGAGGGCTTGCCCTGCGGCCGCGCGCCCGCCGCGCCGCTGCACTCCTGCGGCCGCACCGCGCCCAACGCCGCCCCCTCCCAATGCACATCTTCCCCGCCGCAGGGCCCGCTGCTTTCCATCGTGTCGGGCCTGGCGCCGCCCTCCCTGCGCGGCACCGCCTTCGGCATCTTCTACACCGTCATGGCCGTCACCGCCGTGGCCGCCAACACCATGTACGGCACCATCTGGCACACCTACGGCGCCAACGCCGCCTTCGCCACCAGCGCCACGCCCATGAGCGCCGTGCTGTTCGCGCTGCCGCACATGATCCCCGCCGCCGCCAAGAAGGGCGGCGCGGCGGCGGCGCCTTCGGTGCCGCCGCCGGCCGTGGGCTCGCCGCTGCCCGCTGCGGCGTGGTGGGGATGACGATGGGAGGTGGCGGCGGAGTCGTTGGTGGCGGCGGCAGTGCCTCGCGCGTGGGCTTTGCAAGGTGGCCGCTGGCGCGGTGCGGGCCGGTGTTCGTACTTCTAGCATTTGACCAGAGACGGTTACCTATGTTTAGTGCTTCGCGGCGCCCTGCGGGCCGCCGAGCACACGTCGCGTTTGGCTCCTGCAGGGCTGTGATTCGGGCCAACCCCCCCTAGCTTTGAGAGAGGGCCACTGCTGCGAGAGCGCAGGAGCGCCGTGGAGTGAGCGAGTGTGCGTGTGGGACTTGCCGCGTGTGCGTGGCGCTGTTGCTGTGGCCGCCCCCAACGATGGCGGCTGAGCCTTCCTTGGAAGGCGCGTGGGTTTCAAGATGCTGTGCTGTGCGTGGGACGGTGGCGCGTGGCGTGGCGCCGGGCGGTTGGATGGGGCGGCTGGCGGTGATAGGCAGTGGCAGGTGGTGGCTGGCGGCGCGTGGCCGGTGCGGTATCTGTAAGGGAGTTTCGGCGGAGTTTGTTCCGTGTTCCTGCCGAGATTTCCCTGGGTTCGCCCCGAGTTTGTCCCACGTTTCCCTCGTGCGTCAGAGCCGGCCACCGCCCCTCCAGCAAGCGCCTCCTAGCAAGTGCCCCCACCGTTGTTGCGATACAGGGCCACCGCGGCCAATGCATCCAAGAGTGTGAGGTGCCCATCGCCTCAAGGGGACATGGCTCCGCAGCTACGGTCCGCAGCTACAGCTGCGGGCTCCTTCCATCCTAGCTACAATACCGGGGCTGGGGTTCACCTCCCGGACGGCGCTCTCAGCAGCCTCTCAGCAGCCTCTCAGCGGCCCGCGAGTGCAGCCGGCCCTGGGCCCAACACGCAGCACACAGTCGGCCGCCCCCTCAATACACGCACGCGCCCTCACGCCACCCCCGTCGCCAAGGGCACCACGCCCAGCTCGCAGCTCCCTGCCAGCCAGCTCCCAATTCCCTGAACGGCGCGACGGAGGGGGCGGGTGAGAGCCGCGGGGCGTGAGGGCGGCGTGGGGGGCTCGGGGGCTGCGGGGCTGGGTTGGGCAGGAGGACGGGGCTGCCTGGAGGGCAGGGGACCGGGTGGGGAGCAATTGGACGGGCGAGCACGTTTGAGGCCGCTGCCACAGCCGTTGCCTCGCCCGCCGCCGTGGCGGTGATCCTCGGCACCGCCGCCACCAACGTGGAACGGTTCCACCGACGCCATCGCCAAGCCGGTGGCGCAGGCGCCGGCCCTTGCTGCCGCGGCAGGGGCGGCGCCGGCGCCAGACGCTATCCTGGGCTTGATCTGGGTCCTGTGCTGCACCTCGGCGGTGCTCACATGCGCCAGCTGTGTATTCAGCACAGCGCTGCCCATCTACATGGTGCGGCTGGGATCGAGGGTTGGGACGGTTTGCGGTTGGGGCGGTTGGCGTGCTTGATGCAGGGCACGGTGCAGGGCCGGGCTAGGCCGGGTTGGGTTGGTGGCGAGTGCATGGAGCCGGGCGGGGCGGACGGAGGGCGTGGAGGGGGGGTGGGACGTTGTGGACGTGATGTGGCTCGTGACGGCTCGTGGCGCTCCTGCCTGGGGCCGGGGCTAAGCTGGTCTCCGACAAGCCCGGCTCACCTCGCCACAGTCCAACTCACATCACCGCCCCCACCTGCCTCTCCCGCTTGCCTTCGCAAACGCCAGGTGCCTGAGTTAAACATCAGCATGCAGTCCATGGGCACGTTCGAGGGTCTGCTGTAGGCCTTCTCCTACGTCGCGCGCATGTGCAGCGGTGAGGAGTGGCACAGAGTGTGCGGCGACATGGCCTGGCGGTCGGCCTCGGGGCATGGGCGGCATCGCTCTGACGGCCACTCCGCCCACTCCTGCGCCTGCGCCGCCTCGCCTCCCCATGTGCCCCTCCCCAGGCGTCGTGCTGGACCGCATGACCAGCCGCAAGGCCGCCATCACGCTGGGCTTTACGGCGGGCGCCATGGCCAAGTTCGGCATGGCGTCGGCCGACACCGTGGGGCTGCTTCTTGCGGGCAAGGCGGTGGACCGGCTGGCCAGGTGCTACCGGCGCCTTACCTATCCAGGGCGCAACTCGCCACCCGCAATTCGCCACCCGGGACGCTGGCAAAAGCTTTCCGCGGGATCTGGGTCATAAGGTTCCACAGGACGAGGCATCAACGTAAGGATCAAGAGGCATCATAGCTTGGACCCACATGCTTTGATGGGGCCCCATGCCTCGGTGATCATGCTGCCCTTGCCCTTGGGTGGCCAGTCCGCTGGACGTTCGGCTGCGTGTTACACGTCTCAGTCCCCACACCTGGGGCGCCTACATCGTGCTCGCTGCTTCCAACGAGTAGGACCCGTTAGGGCATGACGTGTAACAACATCAGAGCCCTTCACATCAGAGCCCTTCACATCAGAGCCCTTCAGAGCCCTCCAGAGCCCTCAGTGCCCCTCAGAGCCCTTCAGAGCGCCCCTCAGAGCCCCTCAGAGCCCTCAGTGGCCCCTCAGAGTTCAGAGCGCTCTGCTAGCATCGAAGAGCCCGTCAGGCTTCCAATCTTCCAGGCCCCTTTAAAACCCTCCCAACCCTTCAATATTTGGCGCGCCAGGGGTGCGCAAGGCGGCTGAGCTGGTGCGTCCTGTGGCAGATTGCATCAGCACGATCAGTGGGGTGCATGGCAGCGTTTTTGGAAGTTCCCCGGGGGGGTTTCGAGAATTGGGACCAAGTTGGTACTTCCGGCCGGCCGGGGTTTTCTTTTGGTGACCAACACGCCAAACCGGGCCTTATCCGCTGTTCTGAGCTGTATTTCACTTGTACGCCGCGTATATGTGAATTGCTATGTGCGTTAATAAGTCTGCGTCTGTCCGCACCCAGTCAGTCATCGCCGCCCCGACCTTGCCGGTTCGCTGCCGCTTCGCGCGCGGCGCCTCCGCGTCCACGGCCCCCTCAGTGCCGCTGCCGCTGCTCGGATGGGTTGCCGCAGCGGGCTCGACCGCGCGCTTGAGAGGCGGTCTGCCGGGTGGAAGTGTCACTGGAGCAAGCCCGACTGGCTTTGCCTCCTCCTCAGTCAGGTCTTCTCTAGCTTTGAAGAAGGTCGCAATGTGCTCTTAGGTGCCCGCACGCGTGAAGGCTGCAAGGGCAATGCCGACGCACGCGAGACACACGGTGTTGGCGGTGCCATCAGCGCAGCAGCAGACACATAGAGCTAAGCTGCCCAGGGCGCTGCCGGCATCCGTCCTGACCTGACCCCCACCGCATCACATCACTCTGCGCTCTCGGCTTGTGCGCGCCCGAGGTCCCCCGGGGCCCCGCCTGCCCCCATCCCTGCCCCATTTCCACGTGCCCCTGCCCGCACCCACCCCGCAGCTACTGCTGGTGGAGCAACGAGCCCTACCAGCCCCACGCGCACACGCCGCTACTGTGGCTGTTTTGGCGCATCGCTAAACGCAGTACCCCCATTGGCCTAGGGTCTGGGAATGGGTTACCCTGCGCCCCGGCTGCTTCAGTTCTCGACCGAGTTGCTATACACCCCTACCGCTGACACCCCTACCCACCCGCACGCACGGCTTCGTTTCCATTTTTAGCGCACACGCCCTGAACACCCATACACACACGCCCACACACCACGTCCCCCCTCCCCCCTGTTCAGATGGTGGTGCTGCTGGCGGTCAAGGTGGGGCTGCTGCCGCTGCTGATGGTGGGCTGCGGCCTGGCGGTGGGGCTGGGGCCGCAGTACGTGACAGCGCTCACGCTGCTCACGCTGTGCCCCGCCGCGGCCACCAGGTGGGCGCGTGGGTGGGTGGCAAGAGAGGGAGGAGGCAGAGGTAGGGCGGCAGCAGGGCGGCAGCAGGCATGGGGTCAGGGCAGGGGTTGGGAGGCTGCGGTCCGGCGGCGGCCCGAGGCATCAATGCCGCGGCGTGCAGAGGTGAATGGCGAAACACATCCACCGCCATTGCACACCACCCATGGCCCCCTGCTGCCCACCCCTGCTTCACTCCCTCGCACCATCTTTTCATCGAGCGCGCCCCCCCTCGGTCGGTTGCGTTGGGTTCTGGAATGAACTACCCCCCACCCCATACGCATACAACAGCCCAACCAACCAACCGACACAACCCCAATGCCGCCCATCCCACACCCACCCACACCCACCCACACCCACCCACCCGCGCCCGCAGCTTCGTGCTGGCCATGCAGTACGGGCGCGGCGTGGAGCTGGTGTCGCTCACAAACATTCTGGGCAACATATTCCTGTGCCCACTCATCATCATCTGGCTCAAGGTGCGGGCGGGAGGGAGGGCACGGCGGCGGAGGGCGGGGGAGGGCGGGAGAAGTGCGGGGAGGGGGGAGGGCGGGAGGCGGGAGGGTGGGAGGGCGGGAAAGGAGTGGAAGCGGGCTGGAAGCAGGAAGCTTGAAGTCGGGAGCTCGCCACGCTGTGCCCTGAATGCACACACTCACACACGCGTTTGCTGCATCGCATGCACAGTCTTTGGTTGCTTTTCCTTGTGCTCTCTAACACACGCACGCACGCACACGCACGCACACACGCGCAGATCCTCACCGCGCTGGGCATTGAGTACGTGCTGCACGACGACATCGCCACCATCACCATTAAGTAGCTGGCGGCGGGGGTGAGGCCTGCTGCCGCGTGGGGCAGCAGTGGTGCATGGGGAGCAGTCGGCGGTGGAGGGTGGGTGGCGCCCGGCTGCTTTGCATCGGTCCGCGTGGTTTGGGAGCAGATTGACCTGAGCGCTGAACTGTGCAGCAGCGGTGTGCGTGTGTGCGTGTGTGCGGCGCCAGAGAAGGCTGTGGGGTAGGGGCCCGAGGCATCTCGGGGGGCATCCCTGGAGACGTCGGGGGCAACGACACAGCACCTGTATGTCGCCTGTGTCCGCCGCCGGCCGTCTGTCAGGGGGCTGGAGTGCTGCAGACACGCCCATAGCGCATGCCGTCATGGGTTCAGCGGAAGCCCTGTCGCTGCTAGCTGCCGTGTGAATGTGTGTATTCTTTTGCGAGCGCCGAGTCTTACAGACATAGCCCTTATGGCCTTGACGCAACAGCAATCCTATTCAACTGGGACATTCCCGGCGAGCCGCACGCTTATCGCCTTATTACTTTGTTGTGTGCATGTGTGCGCGTGGGTGTGCGTGTGCGTGTTCTATTTGTTCCCATGCTGGGTCCATACGAGAGAGCTGTTGAGAGCCGCACGGGCTGTCCTGGCGCGCAGATTAGCAGAGGCGTGGTCCCGTGAATCTAAACAGGCTTGAAAGGCCGTTGTCGTCCCATGACGATAGATGTGTGCGAGACTGCGAGAGTGTGTCGGGGATTTAGCTAGGGTCAGGCCGAGTGGCCGCGAGGCGGAGGTTGTTTAATGGGCCCCTTCACTACCGTACTTTGGAGGTTGAGTGCCAAGGCGGCAAGTGCAGGTCGGTTGCCAGATGCCGCAGGCGTGTCCCAGGTGTGTGCGCAGTAATGTCTTGGGCGTCTTGCAGGGACACTGCGGCTGCTACGGTGCGTGTGGCCCGTGAGGGGGGCGGGGCGGGGCGGGCCCGGACTGGAGAGGAGAGGGTTGTGAATTCCAGCCGAAGCTAAGACACGATTGTGCGAATGCATCAGAGAGAGCATGTAGGGTGGAGGGAGAGGTGCGCGGGCCGCGCGGCATGGAGCAGTGGGAGGGAGGGATGAGCACTTCGGGCCATCCCAGTGGACCGGTACGCTGCTGGAGAGAGTGGGGGCTGCACGGTATGGCACGCGCGTGCCGTACTGCCGCGTGCGTGACGCGGTGCGGCGGGACGCGTGCACTTGAATGAATATGTGTGTGCTCAGGATGTACGATTGGGCCAAGCTTGGGCTGTCACGCAGTCACGCAATGTTTTGCTCCAGGGCTGCCACCGTGGGCCGGATTTGCTGGGCTAGGAAGCCACCGCCTGCTGCATGGGCGGCCCTCCGCCGACGAAACCTGGATCCCAAGCTCCCCTGAACACACGCATGTGAAGCACAACGTACGGCAGACCGGTCCCCAGCTCAACTCCTCCTCAGCTCATCACTTGGCCCACCCCGCGCCTCCTACAGCAAGACAGAACCAACGACCCTTCGCCTTGATTGCGCAGTGCAGGCGAAGTGAGGTGACGCCGGAAGCGCGGCCCAAGCCAGCAGATAGAGAAACACCCCCGCCACACGGCTGAACACGGCTGAACAAATAAAACATGACACGCATCTGCGAATCGCAGCAGCCTCGCGGCCGTCGCAGGGGCAACCTAGTGATGCCGGCATGGCGCTCCCTGCACGCACGGTAGGTTCGCACCTGCCCACAAGCATGCACGTACTACGTCGGTACTGACACACGTGGCCATACGATACCGTACATGCAGGCCTGGTCTGTCCCGTCTGGGCCCGTGGCCAAACGGCCTGGTAGGCGGCAAGGAAAAAGCTCACATCCATCCCATCCGTCCCATGTACCGCGGCTGTACGGCGGCGGCGGAACGCCCCAGCAGCCGCGTGCCCCAGCACAGCGAAACAGCAGGGCGCAACGGCGGCGGCCCCGCGTGAGGCTGCACCTGCGCCTGCGCCTGTGTCTGCGCCCGGGGCGTGCTGCTGCTGGGCATGCCGCGGCTGCTGGGCAGCAGCGGGCGGTTGTGGGTCTTGGTCAGCACCTCGCTGACGCGGCCGCTGCTCACGAACTCGCGCAACGTCTGCGGGTAGGCGTCCAGGACCTGCTGCCGCTCCACGGTGCAGCCGTGGTCCAGCACATTGCGCTGCAGCGCGTGGAACCAGCGCAGCCCGACCGTGGCGTCCTGCCGAGCTTGCGCCTCGTGCTCCCGCACGAAGATGTCCGTCCCGCTGATGCAGTTGTAGCGGTGGTCCAGGACCTGCGTGCGTGCGTGCATGGCGGTGAGTGATGAGTGAGTGGGTCATCAAGTGCCGGCGGGACCAACCAACACAATCAATTGCATGCAAGGGGAAGCTAATTGTTGGGTGACCGCATCCACGGCACGGAAAGACACGCCCCTCCCCTGCTGGCGTGATTCCCCTAAACGCAAACCCCAAAAACCTGGATGACTTCGCCGGTAAGTCGCCCACCCGGAACGCACTCCCCATCAAAAACCCCACGCCGGATTTGTTACCCGGACAAACCACTCCGCCTTAAGCAGGTCGTCCGGCGGCAGCTGCAGCGCAGCGGCCATGTCCCCCAGCAGCCTGCGCAGGTCCTCGCAGCCGTCGAAGTCGGTGGGGTGATTGCAGGCCTCGCCGAGCGCAGTCAGCTCCCGCCGCAGCCTGCTGGAGCAGCTGGTCCACTGGATGGGGGCGCCGGGGTCCAGCAGCAGCCCTGACCTCGAGATGATCGCCTAAGCAGGCAGGGAATGAATGGTGGTGGGCGGCAGTGGTGACAGTAGTGCAGGTAGTGGTTTGCGGAAATGGGGCTAAGAGCAAGCGGCGGGAGGCTGCAGGGAATCCCCAACTTGTGCCGCTTGCATGCGACGCCCTGGCCTCCGAGCCCAGTGGGCGTGCTGCCCTGCCCTAGCCCTAGCCCAATGCAAGGTTCACTGTTGAATCATCATGCGCCTCTTCTGCTCCCTATGCTCCCATACAGTATCCTCATGCCCTTACTGCGCCTGGGCTCCGCTAGCTCAGCCGTGTTTCCAGCTACGCAAAGCTGACACCCCTAGCCGCCGCCTGCTGGCCCCTCGTGCGCATCTATCCCCCCGGCTTTCCTAAACCCATCCTGGATGGAGAGCCCTGCGTGCGTGTGGGCAATGACTACGCAAGCACGCACCCACCCGCAGCATCTGAGCGAACAGCGGGCAGTCCAGGTACAGCCTGCTATAGCGCTTGGTGGAGTAGGCGGCCAGCAGCGCCGTGAACGCCGGCGGGAGCGTGGCGGGCTCCACGCCAGCCAGCGGGTCCAGCAGCTTGTGCAGGAGCCGCAGCTGCACATACTGCGCATCCGGCTTATCCGGCTGCCCCAGCGCCTCTAGCACCACGCGCAGGTCCGCCAGCAACTGCGGGATGGGCAGGGAAGGCATCCAGCAATAATCGGGGACAGCTAGCACGGGGAGCTAGCTAGGCGTCGCGTTGTCTAGCTCCGTCCAGCTGCCTATCTATCACGCAGAAAGAAGCCAAGTCCACCGCCAACGCCTGACCAGCTAGCCTGCTACTCACCGCCCCAGCCATGTTCACGTGTATGTACTATCTATTGTATGGTATGTGGGGTCCCACCCGTGTATACGTGGGTCGCACGCACCTACCTCGGGAATTAGCTTCTGCGCCATGGTTTGCTCGACCAGCAGCTCGGCCGTGCCGGCGGTGCAGCTGTGCAGCCTCCACTCCTGGCACAGGTAGGCGAGCATGGCGTGGTGCGGCGGCGACCGCCACACCAGGTCGTCCGGCGGCGGCGGGCTCCAGGTCGCGGTCTGGATCTTGAGCTGCTGCCAGGCGGCCCTCAGCACGTCCGTGGGCACCGTGGGGCTCAGGTTGAGGCGGCGGTGGTGCATGATCAGGGCGAAGCCGTTGGTCTGCGGCCACGCATTGCACAGCCGAGGCGTTACTTCGTCAGGCCACACGTACACAAACAGAAAGCTTCGGGTCATGGCCTACATGGCCTCATGGGCAGAATGAAAGGAGTGGGGTTGTGGTGGGGGACAAGGATGGCTGGGTTTCTGATGCATGACGATATGGCGTGTGCGGTGCGGGTGCAGAGCACGGTAGGGTTCGCGATAGATGCGATGATGATGAGGCAGGCGGGAAGAAGCAGTGCGGTTTGGGGGCGCTCAGGTAAGTTCAGAGGCCGAGGGGCGCTGGCATAGCAGATAGAGCGTTGGCACTGTTCTTTGGGCCAGCAATTTATCCCCGCCGCCCACTCCTCACCGGGGTTTCGGCCACGTTCGCCCACACCGTGGCCATGGCGCTGCCTGTGACGGCCCAGGCGACCCAGGGGGGGCTCTCCAGCAGCAGCAGCTTGAGGGCGCTGTATGGGCGCATGCACACATGCGCACCGCGTGGCCTTTCAGTGACATGGCAAGTTGAACGAGCTCACTGCTAGCTGGTATGGACGCGCGCACGCCCGCGCCTGCCATTCGTGCCATACGCATGATGAGCTTGGCTGCGCGCGTGTGCGTGCGTGCTGACCGTGCAGGCTATGCATGCTGACTCACATCCGCATGGACGTCATCGCCATCCCGTCCAGGACTGCAGCAGCCGGGTCCGCGCTGCTGCTGCGCACGTGTGTCCGCCACTGGCGGCGGCGGCACGGGCCGCTCCAGCAGGTAGAAGCACTGCGCCTCGTCCACTAGCAGGAAGTTCAGGCGGTCCCGCGGCAGGCGCAGCATGAAGTCCTGGATGGCGTGACGCATGACGCTCGCCGTAGAGCCAACGCCGTTGGGCACGGGCGCGCTGGCGGCAGCAGAGAGCTGCTGGGCCGCGGCGCTGCGCGTGAGCTGGAGCAGGAAGTCCGCCAGGAAGGCGCCGGCGCCGCTGCCGCGCTCGCAGCCGCTGCAGTCCACGTGTAGGAAGTTGGGCTCTGGAAGCACGGCGGCGGCGGCAGCGTGCTGCTGGCCGCCGCCGCCGCCGCCGCCGCCGCCGCCGCCGCCGCCGCTGCCGTATTAGGTCCTGGCCACAGCAGGCAGGACCTCGTTGAGCGTGAAGGACTTGCCGCTCTGCACAATGGGCGGGCGGGCGCAAGGTATCTGTCTGGGTGAACGAAGATCCCAAAGCCGGCTTCCCACGTGCGTGTGAAATCCCCCGTGTTACCGTATCACCGTACTACCGTAATACCATACTTGATCCTCGCTCCGCTGTCATAAGTCCCACAACACTGCATTCCACGCCACCATGTCACGTGGCTGCGTGACACATGCACGCTGTACGCGATGCTTTCACACCGCCATTCAACTAACCCCGCCCCCCGCTGCCCGCGCACCTTGACGAGGCCGTTGATGATCAGCGGCGCGATGGGTGCACCCTCAACGTGGTACTCCTTGACGAGGCGCAGCCAGTCCTGCAGCTCAAGGGTCAGCCGACCGCCGGGGTCCAGGAAGAAGCCGGCGGCGCGCACGCCTAGAGCAGTAATCGTGGCAGCACTTGCGGCGGTGGCGGCGGCGGCGGCGGCGGCGGCGGTGTTTGCGGCGGTGTCCGCAGTGTCCGCAGGCTCAAAGAAGAACAGATCCTCCTCCTGCGAGTCTTGCCGCAGCCGCAGCTTGCGCACTGGCGGCAGGCCTGCACGCAAGCATCGGCAGTCCGTGCGTGATGCCCGCATTGTTCCAACAGACTCAAATCCCCAGCCGCTAATACGGTAACAAGTCCCATTGGAAATGCATGTAGGATCACGCACAACGCAACGTACGGCGTGGTTGCCGTGGGACACATGATGCAGCAGGTTGGGATGTGCACGCCGCCTCACGCGCTCAATGCGGGCTGATGCGTGGGGTGGGATGCGGGGTTGGCTGGGCGCAAGGATAGAGCGCTGGCATGCGGCGGCAGGTATGCCAACCCAGGGCGCGTCCACTACCGCTAACCAAGACCAACATACATAGTGCCAGCACGCTAAATACAACGGCATGCCCACGAGAGCTGGCGACCGGAGCCGCTGCGATCGCAGATAGATAGATGGGTTAAGCGCAAACTCGCATGGCGGCTGGCAGATGCCCTCGCTCGGAGTTGTGCAACTTGAATACTGGATCGAAGGACGAACACGAGCGATGGGCATCAGGGTCCGCCGCGCGCGGTCACGGGGTCCCTAGCTACCGGTACCCCACGGTACCCCACGGTACCGCACGCGCAGAAACCTGAGGTAGGGCTTCCTTCCCACTTCATTCCGTCGTCAGCCCAAAACGTGCTACTGTTGCCCTCATATGCCGCCCACAAGCCGACCTAGAGCAACTACAGATAGAGTACAGTAAAGTCTCACCGGCAGCTGCCAAGTTCCCTGGGCCGGGGCCAACCGCCGCGCCTGCACGAATTGAGGGGGTGGGGGCACGCGGGCGCGAGGTGTTTTGTGGCAGGCATCAGGGGCACGCAGCGCGTTTCACAAGTATAGCACAGTGAATGCACACCTTGCAGCGTCAAAATGTGGTCAATGAGACCAGGCGGCAACCCGCTGGCCGTGAGGCCCAGCCGAGTGGCATGCTCCAGAGCGCGGCCGCTGCGATAGCAGGCTTCCCACAGGATGTCCAGTTCCGGGTCGCCGAACAGCGTCAGGTCAGCCCCACAGGTTCTAAGGATTTTGCGTAGCTGCTCCCGCGACTGCGCCGGGTCCATGTTGTCAGCAGGGCACAGGGGAGTCGTCGAAATGGATGATAAAATGCGCGTGGGGGCGGGTCGTCGAAATGCGCGTGCTGCCGCGCTGTTCCATATATTTATCTTTGTCAAGCAAAGTGGTGGCGACTGGGGCTGTATCGCGCCGCCTTGTCGGAGCCCGGCCCCATGCGGAGCCCGGCGATGGCGGAGCCCGTCCGGCCCTTTGCTGCTTTTGTCCATACATTATCCACATGAAGCATATCGCTTGGAAACAAAGGATGCAACTTGCAAGCCCGCAGGAGCCTAGCGGCTCGGGGAAACTCCTGCCGTCGCAACGCGCTACCAGCTCATGCGTATATGTAACGGTTAACAGTTTTGCAGCTGCAGCCAACAATTCCGTTTCAATTTCAACTGGACAGCGTGTCAGCAGCAACAAGAGGCAACAAGTGCCCGCAGTCCAGCCTCCAGCCGCACCGGCCTGTTTGCTTATGCCCGCACTGCATTGCTGACCATGCGAACGCTGACGCCACCACAACGCCCCCAACCCTACCAGCGTAAAGATTCAATCAATACAGCAGCAGCAGCGGAGCAACGTGTACTTTGTACGGCGCGTACGGCAGCCGCACGTGTTCTCGATTAGGAACCGTGTGAAAAAAGTACGGGCTCGATCTCGGCTCCCGCGCCGGCTGGGAAGATGCTGTAAAAACCCGTGCTCCCAATCGCCGGCCCATCCGACTCCCTGCATGGGCGCGCCGCGCATCAGGCAACGTGTACCTTTCTGGATCCAGCGCCAGACGCAACGTGTACCTTTCTGGATCCAGCGCCGGACGCAACGTGTACTTTGGTTGTTGGTGTGAGGCCGCGATGCATCCCTGCCTAACGGTGGGCGCCCCAACTGAGAAGCCGCACTGTGCGGCTTCTCAGTTGGGGCGCCCACCGTTAGGCAGGGATGGCGCGCATGCTGGGCCGACCGTAGGGAGGCCCATGGAGCCGACCGTAGGGAGGCGTGCGGGCCGAAGCCCCAGCTGCCAAACGTGGGGGCGCCCAAGTGCGAAGCCGACCCCAGGGAGGGGTGGGGCGAAGGGTGTAGGAGTGAGGAGGGCCGACCGTAGGGAGGCGTGTGGGGGGCGGAGCCGCTGGGGGCCCCATGCAGACAGATGGAGGGCCAAGCGTTGCGGCAGAGGGGCCCAACGTAAGCCCCTGCAGACGGCCGCGCCCCCCTCCCCCTCGCGCGCGCGGCCAGGGGCGGGGCACACACGCACATGTAACCGTGAGCCTTACAGTTGCCCCTCTCAGGCGCTGCGCATCTCAGCCGCGGCTACCTCCACCTCCACGCGCGCCTGCCCCAACTGGAAGGCTGCCGCTCTCTGGCTAACCAGCCCGGGTGGGATGGCTACGGAGAGCTTGTACTCCTCCGCCTCGCCCTCGCCCTCGTCCGTGTCGCCCTCCTCCGCCTCGCCCTCGCCCTCGTCCGTGTCGCCCTCCTCTACCCCCAGCTCTAGGGCCCCAAGCGCGCCGGCAACAGCGGCCGCGCGGGCATTCTCCTGCAGCCTCTGCAGCTCGAGCTGCGCCCTGGCGCTCAGCTCAGCCATGAGATCCCTGCCGCCCTCTACACAGGTGCAGGCCACCTTGTAGGTGCGAGCACGCTCGCCGCAGTTGGCAAAAAGCAGGCTCAAAGGCATCCCGGCCTGAAGCACGTTCCGTGCGCGTAGTTGGCCTTGTTGGGCCGCTCGCAGTTCTTCCCAGTGACGGGTTCAAATGCGCAGCACAGAGGGCGGGGCGCGCGGCCTTCGGAGCCATTCAAGGGTTTGGCGCGTTGAAGTACGAGGGTGGCTCGGGGCGAAGCTCAAGTTTCATGTACCGGCCGCCAGCAGCGGGGATGTCAAGAAGTGATTGCATGAACGCTGACTGGGCAGGTCTCATGCAGCTGGCGCACGCCTGCAAAGAAAAATTGGGACAAATAAAGTCGGGACAAAGTCGGGACAAAGTCGGGGCAAAGTGCGGACAATTGCGCGCACGCCCCCGGCCTACGCGCGCGCCTTGCCCACCGCCTTTCGCAGCGAGCGATAAGCATCCGGGATGGGGTCTTCTTGCGGCTGCTTGGCGGGCAGCCGCTCGGCCTTTGGGAAGACCTTAAACCGCACGAGGAATTGCAACTTGCCACTCATGAAGCGACTCTGCTCGAAGCGCTGCGCCTCGTAGTGCTTCTCGCCCTTCTCGCGTCTGCCATTGCGGCAGTCCTTCTTGGGGGGCTTGGTTTTCGGCGTGGGCGCCGTGCCGGCGCCCAAGGCCCTCTCGGCCTCCCTGCGGCTTGTGCCCAGCGCCTTGGCCATGCACACCACCGTGCGATGCCGCTGCTCCGCTAGCGCCTTCTTGGATACACCCTGCACCGCGCGCACCCCCACCTGCTCGCCCTCGCCCCTTGGCCATGCACCCCACACTGATCGTGCTGATGCGATCTGCCACAGGACGCGCCACCTCAGCCACCTTGCGCACCCCTGGCGCGCCAAATAGTGAAGGGTTGGGAGGGTACTGAAGGGGCCTGGAAGAGCCTTTAAGAGCTCTGAAGGGCTCTGAGGGGCCACTGAGGGCTCTGAAGGGCTCTGAAGGGCTCTGATGTGAAGGGCTCTAATGTTGTTGTCAGGGCCTAACGGGTCCTACTCGTTGGAAGCAGCGAGCACAATGGCAATGGCAATCTCGGCAGGAACGCGGAGCAAACTCCGCCGAAACTCCGTTGTGAACACCGGCCACACGCCTGCCGTGGCGCTGGATCCACACGGCTCCGGAGCCGTGTGCATGCGGCGCCTCCCCGGCGGCGGCGGGCGCGCCGGTCTTGCCTCGGCTGCACCCCTTCTGGTGCTGCCCCCTGCTGGAGCCGCTGCGCGACGCGCTGGTGGCGGGCTGCGGCTGCGCCGTGACGCGCGCGCACCTGTGGCTCGCATGCACCAAAAATCGCGCAACATGCGGGAGAGCCCCCAGCACGCATGGAGCGCGCTGGGGGGCAAGAGAAGTAAGAGACTCAACGTCCGCAGCGGCGGCAACTTGCTAAACGGCGGCGCTCGGCCCCGCCACGCCGTGGCGGCGTGGGGGGCCGGAGGGATGGGTCGGGAGACGGGAATATCCCTTCCTCCCGGCCAATCCTCCTATGGCGGGAATATCCCTCTAGGCCCCATACCTCCCGAACCACAACGTATTCCGGCCTGCCTTCCCGGCAACGAGTAGTGCGCAATGAGGCCATGCTGCCACCGGGGTAGCACGCCTTGGATGGGCCTAGCATATGTAAGGCACAGCTGCCAAGATTGTGGGGTCCGCCGTGCCGCTCGCCAGATCCGGGACGTGGTGGCGCTGGTGGTGGTCAACGCAATGGAGTGGGCGCGGCGCGGTGTGGGCGGGCGTGGTCGCTGAGTTCCAGCTGGGCGCTGCTGCGGGACTTTGCGGAGCTAAAGGGTGCGGGAGAAGAAGCCGTGGCGCGCGGCGCACCCCTTCCTGGTGTCGTTCTTCTGCTCCTTTCTGAGGGCCTTCAGGAGGCGCCCGAGGGGGCGTGATGCAAGCGTGCCGGTGCAGGAGCTGTTTGTGTTGAGCCAGGGTGAGTGAGTGGGTCATTGGGGAGATATGGACGCAGACGAGGGAGAGCGAGGAAAGTACCAGGTTCCTTCCCGCGGGCCTGCACGCGCATGAGTGTCTCGCCCGCAAACAGCTGGCTCTCAAGCCACGACGCCCGCCAATATCAACATTTGCCTTCAACAGAACCTCTTCGCTCACACAGCAAGCCAAACGAAAGGCCCCTTGAACGGCAACATCCCCACACAGCATGGACTCGCTTCAGCGAGAGCTGGAGCGAGTCGATCGAGACATCAGCTCGGTGGAGGCAAAGATTGAGAAGGTCCAGCTGCGCCTGGAATCCCCGGACGCGGACGTGCCTTGGCTGCGCGAGGAGCTGCGCGCCCTTCGCGACGAGAAGCGGCAGCTGCGCGACAAGGAGCAGCAGCTGCGCGCCAAGGAGCTGCTGCTGCTGCAAGGCGAGTGTTTGCAAGGCTTAGGATTATCGAGGCGGTCATCGCAGCAGCAGCCGGTGCGCTCCGGGAGGCTGCTCAAAGTTGCCAGTGGTACAAGCTGGCCGAGCAGCGGCAATCGTTGGAGGAGAAGCTGGCGTGTGCGTGGGGTGGCGTGAAGCTGGCGTGCGGTGGCGGCGACAACCGACGCTCGGCGCCCCTTCCTCCCTCTGCAGGGATGGCTGGCCCGGGGCCGTCGAGCACGGGTGCAGGCGGTGAGGAAGGGCACGCCCACAAAAGGGGCGGGCTGCCCTTACCCGCACCTCACTGCCACCGACGTCGAGCACGTGGGGGGCCTCGTGCTGTCGGCGGCTAGGCGGGCGGGCGGCGGGCACTGCGGGGTGGTGCGCGGCGGGCCGTCCGTGGGCGCGGGCGGGTGGGCGGGTGGTGCGCCGCCCCCACCCGCCAGTGGACGCCTGGCATGGGGGGGGGATCACCCGCCAGTGGACGCCTGGCAAATGGGCGTGGTGGTGGCGTGGCGTGGTGGGGGAGGGGAGCGGTGCCGGGGTGGAAGGGCGTGGCGATGGCGTGGATGGGCCCTAATCCCTCGGGTGCCGAGGGGGCTGCCCGGCGGCGCGGCGCGCAGTTGGATGGCCCACGTGTCCCGACGAGCTCCCACGGCCCCCTCCTCGCGGTGCGCAGGCACGCAGCAGCCGCTGCCCAAGGAAGTCAAGAGCGTGTCGCGCCTGCTGTGCAACAAGGTGGCCGTCGGCACCGTGTTCCTGGTGATGTCCAAGCGCACCCACATCTGGTACCTGCTGACCGCGCGGCATTGCCTGGGCCCGCAGCCGCGGGAGGTGACGGCGTTCGGCAGCTGCGTGCTGAAGTGAGTGGCGAGCTTTGGGTGTGGGTGGGCCCTGGGGCCGCGGGGCCGCTTGCACGTTTGCGGGCGCCTTTCCAGCTGCGGCTGGTGGTTGGCGCCCGCCCGCCGCCCCGCCTGGCAACCTGCTCTTACTCACACAGGCACTTCGCCAGCTTCCCCGACTACGACGTGTCGGTGCTGGCGTTCAAGAGCGCCGCGGACATGGAGCGGCTGAAGGAGCAGGGGGTGACCCCGTTCAAGTGAGTCAGCTGCGGCCGCTGGGAGGGGCCTCTGCGCTCACGCCTGGGGGCAGCAGGCGGCATGTCCGCGCTGCAAACAACCACGCACTTTGGCGTTCACCGCAGGCTGGCGGGCTCGCTAGGGGCATCGCTCGGCTGGGACGTGACGCTGCTTGGCTTCTCGAAGGCCGTCGACGAGGACGTGCCGGGCGCAGCTCACTCCAACGACCCCACCCGGTGGTCTGGTGTGATCAGCTGGCTCAGCGAGACAGCGGACGTGGCGGTGGGCGACTACGTGGGTGAGACGGAGGACGGCATGGCCCGCCAACGCTAACAACGGCCGCTAGCCTTAGGCTGCATGCACGAGGCGGCTGCCGTGCCCTGCTGGAGCCCCACCGCAGCAAGGTGCCCCCTCCCCCTCCCCCTCGCCCTTCCCCCCATCGTTGCGCCCTCACAGGCCTGCCCAACAGCAGCGGCGGCGCGGTGGTGCTGACCGGCTCCCCCGACAACGTGTGCGGGCTCCACCTCGGAACCGTTTTTCACGAGGAGGGGCAGTGGCCGGGCGACGACGTGCAGCCGCCGGACGACCAGCAGGCGGGGGCGGCGCCGGGCGAGGCTGGCGGGAGCGGGCATGACCGTGGCGGCGGCGGTGGCGGCGGCGGCGGTGGCGGCGGCGGCGGTGGCGGCGGCGGCGTCAGCAGCGCCGCCGGGCTTGAGGCTGTGCACGGCTTTACGATGGAGACGGAGGAATGGCCCACGCCGGCCAGCGGGGGCCAGTCGGGCAAGGCCGGCAAAAAGCGTCGCACCAGCACCGGCGGCGGCGTCAGCGTCAGCAACGCCGATCTGCAGGCTGGTGTGGAGTACTGCAAGAGCAATGTACCGCACAAGGGCGCGCTGAGCTGCTTCGTGCCCGCGCACACGCTGGCCCGCCTGCTGCAAATCGCCTTCACCAAGCTGGAGGCGAAGATAGAGGCGGCGGGCAGCGACGGGGGCCGCGAGGGGCAGGGGGCGTGAGCGCAGCACGGCCGGGGGCGCGGGGGCTGCGGCCTGGCCCGGCGCGGGTAAGGGGCTGCATGGAGGAAGGCGGTGTGTGTGTGGGGGGGGGGGGGCACGGGTGATGGCGGCGCTGGCGTGCGCCAGCTGCGAGTTCACCACGGCGCGGCCCGCCAACATGGTGCGTGTTGGGCTTGGGGCGCATGCGTGCGTGCGATGGGCTGGGGGTGAGGCGGCTGGCGCGCTCCAGCGCGCGGCACGGCGCAGGGCTGGGTGGGGGGGGGGGCGAATGCAGGGGAGGCGGTGCGGAGGGGGAGGGGCTGGCGGGGCGGGGCGCGCTGCTGGCGGCTCCACCTCCCCCGTCTCCCGACCAGCAGAGCTTGCCACCTCCCCTCATGGCCTCCGACCTCTCCTCCCTTTCCTTTTCCTTTCCCTCTGCAGGTGTCGGAGCAGAAGATGAGCATGGGGTCCATGCGCAAGCTTGAGGGC
Organism: Chlamydomonas incerta; assembly: GCA_016834605.1. Classification (NCBI taxonomy): domain Eukaryota; kingdom Viridiplantae; phylum Chlorophyta; class Chlorophyceae; order Chlamydomonadales; family Chlamydomonadaceae; genus Chlamydomonas; species Chlamydomonas incerta. Next base: position 41,028 of record JAEHOC010000111.1, read on the forward strand.
CTGCTGGAGGCCTTCTCCTACGTCGTGCGCATGTGCAGCGGTGAGCAGGGCCATGGGCGGCGGGTGCAGGCGGGGGCTGTGGTGGAGGCCTGGAAGGTGGGCCGGAGGAGGCCGGGCGGCGCGTCAAGAGCCCGGCGCGGCGGAACGGGCGCTGGCGTGGGGACGTGCCGCGTAAGGGCGGCTGCGGCTTCGCTGCGGAGGGCCGCGGTCCACAGCGCGCAACAGCGGCCTGAACGCCCCTCCCCCCCACACCTCCACCTTCCCCCAGGCGTGGTGTCCGACTGCATGACCAGCCGCAAGGCCGCCATCACGCTGGGCTTTGCAACGGGCGCCATGGCCAAGTTCGGCATGGCGTCGGCGGGCACGGTGGGGCTGCTGTTTGCGGGCAAGGCGGTGGACGGGCTGGCCAACGGCATCCAGGTGCGCGCATAACCACCAAAATCACCAATATACTTGAATTGACTTGGTTGTTTGGGCCTTGTTTACAGCGGTTGCCTCGGGTCTTGCGGCGCGTGCAGGGCTTTGGTCGGCTTGCGGGCCAAAAGTGGCGCACTGACCGCGCTTCCACCCGTCCCGCCTCCCTCGCTTCCCCTCACGCAGGCCGCGCCGCGCGACACGCTCATCGGCGACCTCTCGCCGCCCGGTGTGCGCTCCGCCTGCTTCGGCCTGGCGCAGTCGCTGCGCAAGTGGGGCTCGGCGGTGGGCGCGCTGGGCGCCTTCTTCCTCATGATAGCCTCCAACAACAACTACCAGCTCATTTTCTACTCGGTCGCCGCCGTGTCAGCCGCCGCGTGGGCACGCGGCGTTCGTGGTGCTGGTGCCCGTGCACGAGCGGCCCACGCAGCCCGCAGCCGCCACCACCACTCTGGCGATCTGCGCCGCCGCGTCGCAGCAGCAGGCGGCGGAGCAGCAGGCGAAGCCGCGCGCGCGGCTGGCTGGGCGGTCGCCAGCATGGGCGCCTACGTTTACCGCACGCTGGGCGTGATCTGCCTCTACGCCATGGGCCACATCAACGAGTCGCTGCTGCAGGTGGGCTTGGGTGTGTCGGTTGGTTTGGTGGCGGGCTGGGGCTGGAAGGGGAAGGACGGTGCGTTCCGGGGCTGCCTCCTGTTGGTGGGTGGTTGCGGACAAGCCGCCGCGGCGCCGCGCCCGCGCGCCTATCGCTGGCGCGCCCATCCCACCCAACACCACCCAACACCCAAACCCTTCCGTCGCCCACTCTGCAGGCTCGCGCCATGGAGGTGGGCTTCGGCAAGGCGGAGGCCACGCTGGTGGTGGCGGCGCTTCCACCTTCCTCACCGCCTTTTCGCTGGGCAAGCTGGACGACCGCTCCGGCGCCGGCACCACCTTTGCAGTGGGCATCGGCGCGCTCATCGCAGGCGACCTGGTGCTGCTGCTGCTGTCGGGGCCGCACCCTATGGCGCTGTTCGCGGCGTGCGCCTTCCTGGGCGTGCACTGGGTGGTCATCCAGGTGCGAGCAGGAGGGGGAGGGATGGAGGGGCAGGTGGGGGCGTGCGCGAATGAGGGTTGCGCTCGCGGAGGGCTTGCCCTGCGGCCGCGCGCCCGCCGCGCCGCTGCACTCCTGCGGCCGCACCGCGCCCAACGCCGCCCCCTCCCAATGCACATCTTCCCCGCCGCAGGGCCCGCTGCTTTCCATCGTGTCGGGCCTGGCGCCGCCCTCCCTGCGCGGCACCGCCTTCGGCATCTTCTACACCGTCATGGCCGTCACCGCCGTGGCCGCCAACACCATGTACGGCACCATCTGGCACACCTACGGCGCCAACGCCGCCTTCGCCACCAGCGCCACGCCCATGAGCGCCGTGCTGTTCGCGCTGCCGCACATGATCCCCGCCGCCGCCAAGAAGGGCGGCGCGGCGGCGGCGCCTTCGGTGCCGCCGCCGGCCGTGGGCTCGCCGCTGCCCGCTGCGGCGTGGTGGGGATGACGATGGGAGGTGGCGGCGGAGTCGTTGGTGGCGGCGGCAGTGCCTCGCGCGTGGGCTTTGCAAGGTGGCCGCTGGCGCGGTGCGGGCCGGTGTTCGTACTCCTAGCATTTGACCAGAGACGGTTACCTATGTTTAGTGCTTCGCGGCGCCCTGCGGGCCGCCGAGCACACGTCGCGTTTGGCTCCTGCAGGGCTGTGATTCGGGCCAACCCCCCCTAGCTTTGAGAGAGGGCCACTGCTGCGAGAGCGCAGGAGCGCCGTGGAGTGAGCGAGTGTGCGTGTGGGACTTGCCGCGTGTGCGTGGCGCTGTTGCTGTGGCCGCCCCCAACGATGGCGGCTGAGCCTTCCTTGGAAGGCGCGTGGGTTTCAAGATGCTGTGCTGTGCGTGGGACGGTGGCGCGTGGCGTGGCGCCGGGCGGTTGGATGGGGCGGCTGGCGGTGATAGGCAGTGGCAGGTGGTGGCTGGCGGCGCGTGGCCGGTGCGGTATCTGTAAGGGAGTTTCGGCGGAGTTTGTTCCGTGTTCCTGCCGAGATTTCCCTGGGTTCGCCCCGAGTTTGTCCCACGTTTCCCTCGTGCGTCAGAGCCGGCCACCGCCCCTCCAGCAAGCGCCTCCTAGCAAGTGCCCCCACCGTTGTTGCGATACAGGGCCCCCGCGGCCAATGCATCCAAGAGTGTGAGGTGCCCATCGCCTCAAGGGGACATGGCTCCGCAGCTACGGTCCGCAGCTACAGCTGCGGGCTCCTTCCATCCTAGCTACAATACCGGGGCTGGGGTTCACCTCCCGGACGGCGCTCTCAGCAGCCTCTCAGCAGCCTCTCAGCGGCCCGCGAGTGCAGCCGGCCCTGGGCCCAACACGCAGCACACAGTCGGCCGCCCCCTCAATACACGCACGCGCCCTCACGCCACCCCCGTCGCCAAGGGCACCACGCCCAGCTCGCAGCTCCCTGCCAGCCAGCTCCCAATTCCCTGAACGGCGCGACGGAGGGGGCGGGTGAGAGCCGCGGGGCGTGAGGGCGGCGTGGGGGGCTCGGGGGCTGCGGGGCTGGGTTGGGCAGGAGGACGGGGCTGCCTGGAGGGCAGGGGACCGGGTGGGGAGCAATTGGACGGGCGAGCACGTTTGAGGCCGCTGCCACAGCCGTTGCCTCGCCCGCCGCCGTGGCGGTGATCCTCGGCACCGCCGCCACCAACGTGGAACGGTTCCACCGACGCCATCGCCAAGCCGGTGGCGCAGGCGCCGGCCCTTGCTGCCGCGGCAGGGGCGGCGCCGGCGCCAGACGCTATCCTGGGCTTGATCTGGGTCCTGTGCTGCACCTCGGCGGTGCTCACATGCGCCAGCTGTGTATTCAGCACAGCGCTGCCCATCTACATGGTGCGGCTGGGATCGAGGGTTGGGACGGTTTGCGGTTGGGGCGGTTGGCGTGCTTGATGCAGGGCACGGTGCAGAGCCGGGCTAGGCCGGGTTGGGTTGGTGGCGAGTGCATGGAGCCGGGCGGGGCGGACGGAGGGCGTGGAGGGGGGGTGGGACGTTGTGGACGTGATGTGGCTCGTGACGGCTCGTGGCGCTCCTGCCTGGGGCCGGGGCTAAGCTGGTCTCCGACAAGCCCGGCTCACCTCGCCACAGTCCAACTCACATCACCGCCCCCACCTGCCTCTCCCGCTTGCCTTCGCAAACGCCAGGTGCCTGAGTTAAACATCAGCATGCAGTCCATGGGCACGTTCGAGGGTCTGCTGTAGGCCTTCTCCTACGTCGCGCGCATGTGCAGCGGTGAGGAGTGGCACAGAGTGTGCGGCGACATGGCCTGGCGGTCGGCCTCGGGGCATGGGCGGCATCGCTCTGACGGCCACTCCGCCCACTCCTGCGCCTGCGCCGCCTCGCCTCCCCATGTGCCCCTCCCCAGGCGTCGTGCTGGACCGCATGACCAGCCGCAAGGCCGCCATCACGCTGGGCTTTACGGCGGGCGCCATGGCCAAGTTCGGCATGGCGTCGGCCGACACCGTGGGGCTGCTTCTTGCGGGCAAGGCGGTGGACCGGCTGGCCAGGTGCTACCGGCGCCTTACCTATCCAGGGCGCAACTCGCCACCCGCAATTCGCCACCCGGGACGCTGGCAAAAGCTTTCCGCGGGATCTGGGTCATAAGGTTCCACAGGACGAGGCATCAACGTAAGGATCAAGAGGCATCATAGCTTGGACCCACATGCTTTGATGGGGCCCCATGCCTCGGTGATCATGCTGCCCTTGCCCTTGGGTGGCCAGTCCGCTGGACGTTCGGGTGCGTGTTACACGTCTCAGTCCCCACACCTGGGGCGCCTACATCGTGCTCGCTGCTTCCAACGAGTAGGACCCGTTAGGGCATGACGTGTAACAACATCAGAGCCCTCCACATCAGAGCCCTTCACATCAGAGCCCTTCAGAGCCCTCCAGAGCCCTCAGTGCCCCTCAGAGCCCTTCAGAGCGCCCCTCAGAGCCCCTCAGAGCCCTCAGTGGCCCCTCAGAGTTCAGAGCGCTCTGCTAGCATCGAAGAGCCCGTCAGGCTTCCAATCTTCCAGGCCCCTTTAAAACCCTCCCAACCCTTCAATATTTGGCGCGCCAGGGGTGCGCAAGGTGGCTGAGCTGGTGCGTCCTGTGGCAGATTGCATCAGCACGATCAGTGGGGTGCATGGCAGCGTTTTTGGAAGTTCCCCGGGGGGGTTTCGAGAATTGGGACCAAGTTGGTACTTCCGGCCGGCCGGGGTTTTCCTTTGGTAACCAACACGCCAAACCGGGCCTTATCCGCTGTTTTGAGCTGTATTTCACTTGTACGCCGCGTATATGTGAATTGCTATGTGCGTTAATAAGTCTGCGTCTGTCCGCACCCAGTCAGTCATCGCCGCCCCGACCTTGCCGGTTCGCTGCCGCTTCGCGCGCGGCGCCTCCGCGTCCACGGCCCCCTCAGTGCCGCTGCCGCTGCTCGGATGGGTTGCCGCAGCGGGCTCGACCGCGCGCTTGAGAGGCGGTCTGCCGGGTGGAAGTGTCACTGGAGCAAGCCCGACTGGCTTTGCCTCCTCCTCAGTCAGGTCTTCTCTAGCTTTGAAGAAGGTCGCAATGTGCCTGGATTTGCCTACTTCTCTTGGTTTGGGCGCCATGAGGCTAAGAGGTTGTAACTAGCATGGTCACAGAGGGCGTGAGGTCAGGTTGAGTTGCAGTGAGCGTGCAAAGAGCGGGGTTTGACCACGGATCCGTGCCGGCCACGTACCCCGCTCATCGCCCCCTCGCCCCATCGCGCCCTTCCGCGACCACCTGACCCCACCCGAGCCCCTTTCCTGCACCTCAGGCAGTCCCTCAGCCGGGGTTTCGATCAAAGTGTTGGCATCGTTGGGGGGACTCGGCATGTTTGCGTTGGGAACCAGTTGGACCCTGGCCGGAAGGACCTTTTTTTCTGTGACCAACGGCTAGGCGATAGTTATTTTCTCTGGTGACCAATTGGGATAATATCCCAACTTCCGAAAACCCTGGTGCATGGCCGAGGCGCTGGGCACAAGCCGCAGGGAGGCCACGAGGGCCTTGGGCGCCGCCGAGAGCGGGGCGGCGCCCGCGCCGAAACCCAAGCCCCCCAAGAAGGGCTGCCGCAAGGGCAGACGCGAGAAGCACTATGAGGCGCAGCGCTTCGAGCAAAGTCGCTTCGTGAGTGGCAAGTTGCAATTCCTCATGCGGTTTAAGGGCTTCCCCAAGGCCGAGTGGCTGCCCGCCAAGCAGCTGCAAGAAGACCTCAGCCCGGATGCTCATCGCGCGCTGCGAAAGGCGCGCGTGTAGGCCGGGGGTGCGCGCGCACTTGCCAGCACTTTGCCCCGACTTTGTCCCGACTTTGTCCCAAATTTCCTTGCAAACGTGCGCCGGCTGCATCAGGCCTGCCCAGGCATTGTGCGTGCAATCACTTCTTGACACCGCCGCTGCTCGCGGTCGGTACACGAAACTCCAAGCGAAAGCCAACCTCATACTGTAAGCGGCCGCAACTTCGAATGGCTCCGAAGGCCCCCCGCCCGCCCCGCCCTCTGTGCTGCGCACTTGACCCGACATTGGAAAGAGCTTTGAGCGGCCTACCAGCGCCACCTGCGCGCACGGGACGTGCTTCAGGCCAGGATGCCTGAGAGGGGATGCCTCTCGAGAGCCTGCTCTTCGCCAGCTGCGGCGAGCGTGCTCGCACCTTCATGGTGGTCTACACCTGTGTAGAGGACGACAGGGTCGCATGGCTGAGCTCAGCGTCAAGGCGCGGCTTGAGCTGCAGGAACTCCAGGAGAATGCCTGCGCGGCCGCAATTGCCAGCGCGCTTGGGGTTATGGAGGTGTGGGCAGAGGAGGGCGACACAGGACGTGGAGGAGGCGGAGGACAGGCGCTCCCGGCCATACCGCCGGGCCTGGTGAGCCAGAGAGCTGCGGTTGTCCAATTGGGCGCTGGCATGCACCTTCTCGCACCTCCGTCCATCGCGGTCGCCCTCAAATGCGCGCGCTGAGCCGGAACAGCTCCTTTCTTCTGCGCCGCGGGCTAGATCGATAGAGGGCGGTCCAAAACGGCCCGAGAGGCGGGGAGGGGGCGGGTGGTGCGCGGCGGGCTCAAAACCCCGGCCCCGCTTGGCACGACTTACCGACCTGAGAGGGGGCAGGTGTTGGCCGCGGCTGAGATGTGCAGCACGAGAAAGGGACGACTGTAAGGACGGTCACATTCGTGTGTGCCCCAACCGCCCAGGCCGCGTGCGAGGGGGAGGGCGGCGCGGACATCAGGGGGGCGTCCGTTCTCAGCCGCAGCGCTTGGCCCTCCATCTTGACCGCACCCTGCCCCCCATGGCTCTGATCCACACGCCTCCCTGCGGTCGGCCCGCCCCAGCATGCGTGCCATCCCGAGGCGGCTTCCCAGTTGGGGCGCCCGGCCTCACACCAACCAATGTGAGGGCTAGCAAAGTACACCTGGAAGCTCATCCACAGAAAAGTACACGTTGCGTCTGGCGCTGTATCCAGAAAGGTACACGTTGCCTGGCGCGCAGCGTGCCCATCTCGGGAGTTGGATGGAGCGGCGATTGGAAACACGGATTGGTTACAGAATCTTCCCAGCCGGCGCGGGGGCCGAGATGGAGCACATGATTCTTTCACACGGTTCCTAATCGGGAACAAGTGCGGCTGCCGTACGCGCCGTACGAAAGTACACGTTGCTCATCTGCTGCTTACAGCTCGTCTGATGTCCGCATCCCAGCTGACACATGCACCCGCATGCCCCGACGCCCGTCGTGACCAACCAAGGAGCCGCCATTCACCGCCGCCAGCGAGCGCCACAGCACGCCACCGCCAGCAGCTGCAGCCGGCCCGCCTCCACACTGTCCATGCACAGTAGCATTGCGCACCGCAGCTGCCAGCCCAGCCTGCCACCCAGCCGTTGTCCACAGCCTAACCACACCTCCGTCGCCCAGCCTCGCCTGCCCTACACTGCATGCAGCTTTGTGACGATACGTGCACTCGCCGCGGCCGTCGCGGCAGAACGGCTCTAAACTAAAATGGGTAGTCCATGTCCTCGTCTTCGTCGAAATCGTCCTCACTGTCGTAAAAGTCCCCCTCATCACCACCATATTCAGCGCCCCTAGCCATGGCCTCACGGTACTCGGCCTCAATGTCGCCATACGCATCCGCCCTTAGCGCCTCCTCCCATACGATCTTCTCCCTGAAGCGCCGCTCCACGGCCGCCACCACCACCCGCCGCGCCGCCATCACGCCCGCCACCCGTTCCTCCACGCGCTCCCGCCCCCGCCCCCCCTCGTGCTCCGCCCGCGCCGCCGCCCTGAGCCCAGACCCCTCGGGACCTGCCGACGCCGCTTCCGCCCGCTTGCGATTGTTCACCACGCCACCCACCCCGACGATGGCCGTGCGGGAGAGACCGGACTCGCCAGCCGTGGACGCGGCGGTGGCGTGAGGCAGCACTGGGCTGGCTAGGAAAGCGGCCTTGAGCCACTCCCACTGGTTCTCCGAGAAGCGGCCACGAAGCCGGCCGTCCAGCCCCACCTCATCCAACAGCCCTTTCCACTCCGCGTCGGCAAGGCCCACCGCTGCTTCACCCGCCGCCAACCCTCCGATGGCGGCCGCCCTTCCAATGGCGGCCGCGCCGCCAGCCCCCGCTGCTCCTCCATTGGCCACCGCACCGCCAGCCCCCGCCGCGCCGCCAGTGCCCGCTGCACCCGCTGCCGCGCCGCCAGTGCCCGCCCCGCCCGCCGCTGCCGCCTGCCCCCCGCGCCGCTGCTCCACGAGCCAGCGCACGGAGGCAAAGGATCCCGGTTCGACGGTGCGTTGGCGGCAAAGGTCGACGACCTGGCCCGCGGTGGGCAGCACGGGCGCCAGGCCGCGCGCGTGCAGGTGGGAGGCGGCCGCGAGGTTCCCCGCCTCCAGCGCTGCGAACAGGAGGCGCTGGGCTGCAGGCGCCGGGCCCTGCGGCGGCAACAAAAAACACATGTGTGCGTGGGCAGGTGCGGTTGCTGTGTGAATGACGCGGCCCGGATGTCAGTGCACCAAGCAACGAAGTTGCTGCCGCCTGGTGGCGACTGAACAGCGAATACCGTACACCACGACCCGTTTGCATGACGCAACCCCCACCTCCCGTACCCAGCAGCAGTTCACCTGCGCCGCCGCCACGCCAGCCCCGCTCGCCGCCAGGCCCAGCGCCCACTCCAGCTGCTCCACCGAGCCCGACTCAGCAATCGGCTGCAGCTGCACCTCACCCCCAGCTGCTCATGCAGGTAGCGCAGGGCCGCCAAGGCGGCGCCCTGGCGTACCGCGCGCTCAAAGACCCGCGACCAGAAGCCGCGCGCCTGATTCGCGGCTTGCCTTATCGGGTGCCGCGTAGTCGCCTCCGCCACCACCGCTGTTGCCGCCAGCACGCACACCGGCGCCGCGCTGGGATTCAACGTGCGGCCATCGCAGCTGCAGCTCGGCAGCTGGCCCCGACCTCGCAGAAATTCCAGCACCGCGTGCTGGTCGTGTGCGGCGGCTTCGCAGATGCACTTTTCGAACAGCCGCATGCCGTGCTCGTCTAGCAGGAAGCGCAGGGCCCCCACGTCAACGGCGCCGGCCGCTGCGACCGCGGCCGCCCGCGCCGCCGCCGCGCCCGCGCCCTTGTCAGAAACCAGGTACCGCACGCGATGCTCAAAGTCGGGCTGCGCGGCGGCCCACTTGAAGAGCCTGCGGTCCGCCAGCGGGTGAGTGTCGTGCTCGGCCCTGACCGCGGCGGCCAGGTAGTCCGGCCGCCGTGTCAGCACCAGCTCCACCTTTTCCCTCCAGTCCGGCGTGCGGTTGCCCAGCGCAAATAGCAGGACGGTGCACTCACGGTCCGCTGCCGCCGCTGCCGCCGCCGTGGGCACGCCGGGCTGCGGCGGCTCCAGCTGCTGCCACCGGTCCGCCAGCTCACGGAACACGGGCAGCGGGCAGCCCAGCGCGACGTGACACAGCAGCCGCTGCTGCCAGCTGCCGGCGCCGTCATCATGGTCTTGCAGCTCGTCATCCAGCCGGCGCATCAGCGACATGCGGCCGCCGCGCGCCGCTGCCTTTGCCAGGCTCGCCATCACCGCCAGCCGCTTGTACGCCTGACCCACGCGCTCCGATTCGTCATTCAGCCCCTCGTCCCTCTCCAGCCATTTGAGCACGCGGGCGTGGCCGCCGAAGCAAGCGGCCTCCGCCACACGCACGACGTCCACTTCAGCCGGGTCCTCGAGCTCGCCAAGCTCGCTGTAAGAAATATAGTTCCGGTCTCGCTTTCCCCACAGCAGCGAGCACAGGGACAAGTGGCCCGCCTCCGCCGCAGCACAGACGGCCTCGAGCCCCACCTCGCAGCCCTCTGCCAGCAGCCGGTTGCACGCTGCCGTCTGGCCCGCCCATGCCGCTGAAGCCAGCACCTGGGATTTCACGCTGCAGCCGCAGTGCTTCAGAGCCGCGTTCAGGCTGGGCCCGTGCCCGCTGCTGGCAGCGAGGCACAGAAGGCGCTGCCGCTGGCGGACGGTCAACTGTTGCCACGGCTCCGACCTTCCCCAATGCGCCACGAACTGCCAGCCGGGCCAGGGCGCAGCTGCTATGACCGGATTGGACCGACGCTTTGGTTCAAGCCGCGTCGCTGGCTGCGCCAAAGTAATCACGAAGTAATTCTCGCCTCGGCAAGCTGCTGCGGCGTCCTTGCAGCTGAGCTTGAGCCCGGCGATCACATCGGGGGCCCATGAAAAGCTAGCAATTTTCCTAACCAGTTCCGGCGTGAGTTTGGTGAACGGCGACGCGGCATTACGATTCGTGCGCAGACCGGTTTCCATACTAGTTCTCGTTGACAGGCGCGAATGAAGCGTGAAAGGCCCCAGTCTTTTGTGTAGCGTTCGAGCGGTGTTCGAATGAGTTCGCACCATGCTTACGCGCACCTCACGCGCACAGTGCCCCATGTGCGCGAACTGTCGCAACTGTCCACCGTGTACCCCTGAACGCGCACAGCCCCCCCATTGACGTTCCAGGGCTGCATTCACCCATGGCGTTGATGACGGGGAGTATACCCAAGATGTTTGAATCACGAATACACAAGGTGGTGTCAAGAGGCGGTCATGCCCTCGTGACGAGCGCACGGGCGCTGGCCCTCCGCAACAAATTTGTGCCCACACCTCTCGCTCCTCCCTCCCCAACGGTCTCCCTCCTTAATCAATGGCGTCTCGGACCAGTCCTCACCAGCTCACCGCGGTCCTTACCGCGCCGTGTGAGCCTACTACTGCACAAGGAGCACAGATGGGCCGGTGGACAAATCACTGTGACTGACTGTGATACCCTCTCTCCTCACACACTCTCTCGCTCCCAACCAATATCCCCGCTCTCAACACAGTCTTCCATCCAGCGGACCTACCCATATACCGCTCGCTTTCTCGCTCACTCCCACAAGCCCACCCCTCCCCTGCTCCCCACCCGCCAATCCAAAACGCGTTACCGCACCGTCATGAAAGCTTCATGTGAACTGTGAACATCCCCCGTTCGATATGGATCGACCGCAGGGCCAACACATGTACGAGCAATGGCTCAGAATGGCCCGCGCGAAGGCAAATTAGTGCACCACAACTTGTACATGTCGAGTCGTGACAGAGCAATCGAATGCATGCGCATCTTCCTTATTGTGCCCCGCCAGTCCGAAAGTTCGTCGTCCGTTTCACCTATCAAGTTGTTGCCTTGCTGGAAAATCAGGTGCTGCATGCTGCCCGCTGCTGCGCTGTGGGAGGGGTTCAAAGGCGGACGTGTGCCCAAGGCGGTGCTAACGCATTCGCTATATGAACTATGGGGCACCACGGCCCGCTTGGAAGCTAGTAAATCACGTGTGGCTGCCAGGAACTGCCACAAAACCAAATGCGCCTGCGCTTTACTCTGCACAACGACGGGGCGCCGGCGCCTACGCGCCATCATCATGCCATCATCCGGCGCACCGCGCTACGCGGACGACACACATCAGGACGCTGCTCGGGGGGGGGGTTCCGGCTGCTCATAAGGGAGTCGGCGGCTCCGGAGGAGGGCAGTCCGGGTAAGCGGCGGGGCAGGTGGCCAACGGCACGGGGCTGGGCAGGTTGGGGTCGTCCGGGCAGTACCACTTGACCACCTGCATGCGGTGCGAAATGAAGCAGCAGAAATCAGAAGCGGCAGGATTCAGCGCGATGAAGTCGGGCCGTACCGGCCCTACGGCGCGCGCGCACACACACACACACAAACACACAACGCTTTGTCCCGTTTCTTCACAAACGTCGTGCCAAATCCCTGCCACCCGGCCGGGGTACGTGAAAGGCACCGCACTTAGCCCACCTTTCCGCAGCCCTCGTCGCTGTGGGGAATAATGTGGCAGTGGAAGATGGAGTTGCGGGACTGGCAGGTGGAGGAGGTCGCCGGCTTGGTGGCCGGGAAACCAGCGGCCGCGCACAGGTCGGGCGACTGGGACGTGTAGCCGGAGGAGTAGAAGCGCTCAGCCACCCACTCCGCAGTGACCTGGTCACACACGCTGACGGGGGTGCCGCAGTTGCCGCCACCGCTGCCGGCGTCCTCCCAGGGGCAGCCGGTCTGGCAGGTTGGCAGCAGCAGCACGTCCACCCAGTCGCCGACCTGCAGGCGGCGTGTGTGTTGGAGGCGGCAATGTAAGGGCGGGCTTTGTGTGCGCGTGCGTGCGCGCGCGTGGCTCCGGTGGTGGACAGTGCGGACTGCGGAACATACAACGTGAGGATGCATGATTGCACGAACACCATCTACCTCGCCACACACGAACACAGGCACCCACAAACCCACAAGCGCACATGCACGCCCTGCCGCGCATGCACCCACCTGCCACATGTTGGTGACGCTGGTGGCGCAGGGCGGCAGGGCGGTCAGGCGGATGGGCGACTCGTGCAGGTGGAAGGGGTGGAAGGTGATGTCACGGAGCTTCCAGACCTGCAAACCGCATGCATGCGAAGACCAAGTTGTGGATGCATCCAATGGCTGGTGATGTGACGAGATGTGTGTCAGAGAGCACAAGGGAAAACAACCAGAAACGGTGTTTGTGTGTGCATTGGGCGACCTGCCGCACCACCCCAGCAACAGACCGCACGGCGCCGTCATTATGTGCGGCTTGTGCCCCGCACCAGCTGCTGCCACTGCCGCCGCTGCTGCGCACTTGACCCTCGACATGCACATGCACATGTTCCAACTATACCACTGGTGACTGCGCAGCGGCACGCAGCCGTCATCGCGCCGAGCGGGTCCCTCCCCCCAACTCCCGCACCTGGTGGGAGCCCTCGCGGACGTAGGCGGGGCCGTCGGGGTACAGCTCGTTGTTGACAGAGCACATGCCGCCTGTGTGTGCATGTGCATGTGTGGGTGTGGGCGTATATGTGATGTGCATGTGTGGGTGTGGTTTACGGGGCACCATTGGCACGCATCACGAGCCCCGTGGCTGGCAGCCAGACGCACCGTAGGCGGCGTTCATGAAGCTGAAGCACTGCTCCACGGCGGGCTGCGGGAAGGCGGTGTGGTTGAGGTAGGCGAAGCGCTCCAGCCTGCATGCAACAATATGCACAAGACATCGTTGTGCCCGCTTCGTCACACACACGCACGTCACCAACGGCAGCGCTTGATTGTGGTCACACGCACGCAAACATACGAGACACGAAGACAGGGGGTTGTGATGGGTATGGGTGCTGGTGCGGGTGGCTCACCGGGTGCGGGCCACGTCGGCTGCCAGGTCAGCCTGCGGGGGGGTGAGCAGGCCCCGGCTCACCACCTGCACGCAGCAACCAGCGGCGGCATCCCAAGTTGAGGTTGGCGCGCGGCAGGTGAGTGGGCCAGGGCTTTCAGCGATGGGGGGGGGGGATCGCCCAATCCATGTGTGCCCCTGCCGTACCTTGACCACCGCCAGCACGGCCGCGTCCAGCTCCCGGCCGCCGTACAGGTTGTTGGCGGAGCGGGGCAGGCCGAAGGAAGCGGGGGCGACGTCGCCAAAGAGCTCGCAGTGGGTGGCCTGGCAGGCTGCAGGTGGAACAGTGGATAGGCAGGGGTAATGGCGAGACGGTCAGTCCACGGCAGGAGTGGCTGGTGGCGCTCCCGCACTGCGCAGGCGTGTGGACCACTGCAATGCGGGTGCACAAGGCGACCGATCGCAAGCCCTTACCCGTGTAGTTGGTGTGGAAGGGCCCGGCGCCGGAGGCCAGCACATAGGTCCCCGGCGCGTTGCACTTGACCAGCACGTCCGCGCGGTTGCCTGGCGCGAGGATGAGGTCGCTGACGGCAGTGGTGGCGCCGGCGGGCTTGGACTGGAGGCGGCGTGGAATGCGCGGCAGCGGGACGGCGTCGCGGCCCAGAAGCCAGAAGCTGTGGGCAAAGTAGGTAGAGAGATAGCGTAGTTAGGGCGTGAGGGAGACGAAGCGGCGCAGGCGACACCACCAACGCGTCCAATAACCAGAGGCACGTGGCACGTGCAATACTCGGCTAGCTAGGCCAGCTGCAACCGCATCCCGCTGTCATCTGTCCCCCGCTGGCCCCTTACCTGCAGTCGGCGGGTTGCATCGAGCCGTCCGCCAGCACCTGCACGTGGGCCGCACATGCATGCACGGTGGGGGGGCGTGACGGGCGGCAAGCAAAACAGTACGTGCCGTATTGCCGGCACTCGCACCCTCCACCACCTACGCATGTCGCAGCCCCACGCTGGCACGCACTGGCCCCCACGCACCCCGCGCCACACACCTTCTGGAAAGTGAGGTCCAGCCACTTCATGGTCATGGTGTTCAGCAGCTGCCAGCGGGCGTAGCTGCGGGCGCGGGGGGCGGAGGCGCAGGGTTAGGAGCAGGAAGTAAGGAACATGCTTGCTTGCTTGCTTGTGGAGGCTAGCGGAAAGCCTTGTCACCCAAGCCGACCACATTGATTTGGGTGCACCCACGCGGCGCTCACGTGTTATCGGTGAGGGTGATGGTGGGCTGGAAGGCGCCGTTGACCAGGCCCCAGTCGCGGCCCGCGGCGTTGGAGTACTTGGGCTGGGAGGTGCCGTCGGGAAGCACGTCGTACAGCAGGGGGCTCACGTTGGCGCCGCCGGGGGTTGAACCCAGGAAACTGCACATCACGTACGTGCACGAAATGGTGATCAACGTGGAAACAAATACGTGGGGGTGAATAGGATGGCTCTGTTACGCACACAGTCCACTAAATGCACAGAATGGGCACACAGCTGCTGCTAGCTCACGCGAGGGAGTCATCGTCTGGGCTGCCGTCCGTGCGGTTGCGGAACCACAGCGCGTCAAAGCGCAGGATGGTGCTGGACTCGAGCGGCTGCGCCCTCATGATCTGCGTGCAGCAGGAGACACACAAGAGGTCGCATAGACAAAGAACACCCGTGGTGTGCTCGGGTCCCAAAACGCACGCATTCACGCCGCGCGGTGCGTGCCGCGGCCCTCATTCCTTCTCACGTCCATGAGGGAGTCATAAGCGTCGAAGACTGCGGCGTTGGTCTTGCTGGCGGGCTCGTACAGATCGCGCAGGCCGCCGGGCAGCCAGGACTCGGGGATGATGAGGGGGCCCGCGGCGGTGGGCACCTGGATGCCGCCCGAGCCGTGCAGGTGCGGGTGGTACCTGTGTGCGAAGGAGCACAAGGGACAGAACAACAAATAACGCATGTGATGTGCTGTGACCTGCTGTGTGTGGGGGCAAATGGAGGGTGGGAGCAGCAACCGGCGTGGACCCAGCAGCTAACTGCAACCACCACCAGACATACTACCGCGCGCGTTCGTCCTGGCCGACCCACCAGCCAACGCCGGGTGGGGAGCCGCCGAGGGGGTAGGTGTACTTGAGGGTGGCGCCGGGCGCGAGACCTAGGCTGTGCGGGCGGCCGCCCACGTAGATGTTGTCACCCAGGACCTGCAGCAGCCGGCAGAAAGCATGGAATTATAGGTATGGAGTACGGTTCGATAGTGCACGTGATGGGCGGGAATGTGTTTGAACATGATGTTCACCACACCTTTCACGGCAGCACCAAGTCAAAGTTCCACACACACACACACACACACACACACACACACCAATGCCGCCCGGCAGCCAACCCCGCAGCTAAGCACGCAATCAAGCGCCCACCTGGCACAGCTGCTCCGACGACAGGTTGGGGTCGCAGTAGTAGGCGGAGCGGCTGGCGCTCTTGGTGGCGGCGGGGAACCCCGCCACGGGATTGCCCGGCTCGCAGACGTTCCACAGCGTCACAGCGCCCGGGTCGACCTGCAGCAGGTGGGAACAGTGAGTAAAAGGGGGCTTGCAGAAGAACAGTAAGAAGCAGCATAACTGTCAGCAGTAGCAGCCATGGCATCAGGGCGGCAGCGGCAGCAGGTACCATGTGTGAGAGGGTTATCCATGCAAGGCGCGGGGCGGGGAGGGGCCGGGCTAGCGGGGCCCGGCGCGAGTGTGATGCGTGAGATGAGCTGCTGCTGCTGCCATTCCGCGACCCACCTTGAGGCCGTGGGTGTGCATGTTGGTCCACTCGAAGTCGTGGGGGCCGTTGTCGAACATGGACGTGCCCCACTCGCCGGGCGGCGTGGGGCAGGTCGAGACGGGCTGGAAGGGCAGGCTGCGCGGCCGAGCGCGGGCGGCAGCACGCAGCAGGGAATGAAGCAGCAGCCGCACGCAGCAAGGCCTCAGCGGCGATCACCACCAGCCAGCAGGTCATGCAATGCAGTACTGGGGCATGCGTGCGGCGGAAAGTGGGAGGGCCGCCGCTACAAGCGAGGTAGGGCCGCACCCGGGGGGCGCGCGAGGAAGTAATACCGTACTGCAGCCGCATTCGCGGCGGGAATGTGGCGCGTACGGGCGGATACCTAAGGTACGCATCCTGGCACGCGGCGGACGCACAAAAAAACACTAACGCTCACTTGTTTGTGAGCGTGAGGCTGAAGTTGCCGCACACGGCCTTGATCACGATGGCGGGCGCCTGGATTGCCTGCACCGTGGTGGTGCTCTGGCTGCCGCCGCCGCCGGAAGCCAGCAGCGTCTGCTGCAGCGAGGACAGCGACTGCAGGAAGCCGTCCATTGCGGTCATGGGGGTGCCGCCCTTGACCGTGAAGCGCGGCGTGGTGAAGTTGAGGGAGGTGGCTGCGTCCAGGGTCACCTTCACGCGGGAGGAAGCAAGTGGAGGCGCGCGTGCGGTTGGGCGGCTGGGCGGGGTTGCGTGGCTGGGTTGACGGGGGCGGGCGGGCGGATGCACGCACGAGTTAGTAAGTGGGGGCGGGTGGCGGCGCGAGGCAGGTCGGGGCACACGAGGAAGCGGCTTGCCATCCAGGCATGCGGATCTTAAGCCACATGAGGGGCAGGCATGGAAGCCTACCCTCCGCATCAGGTAGCAGCAGGCGCACTCATCCGCCAACACCCGCCAACACGACAGCAGCAGCGGCGCACTGCACTGCACTTGAATGCACGCACGCGGCCCGCGCACCTTGACCGTCACAGGCTCCAGGGTGACGTTGGCGTATCCGCCAGACGACACCGACACACACGGGATCCGGGGCAGGGAGCCCGGGCGGATGGGGATGCTGACTGCGGGGTAGGCGCCAGCCGCCGCCAGGCGCCGCCGCTGGGGCTGCGGCGCGGCGGCCTGCTGCTGCGCGGAGGGGGCCGCGCTGAAGAGCGCGCGCCGGGGGCCGCTGCTCGCTGTTTTAGCTGCGGCCGCCGCGGCAAAAGGCACGGATACGGCCATCAGCAGCAGCACCACCAGGGCAGTGCTGAGCGCGCGCATGAGCGGCGCACGGCGCCCAGAGGCCGCCGCAGCGGGCGCAGGGCGAGCGCAGCTATGGCTCATGGCTGGCTGGGCTCCTGCGCTGCAACGGCAGGCAAGCACGTACGGCAGGCAAGCACGTACGGCAGGCAAGCACTTGCAGCAGGTGTCGGCCACCCGCCAGCACGTACGGCAGGCCTCCCTGATGCCAGCGGCCTGCCGCACGGCCGAGCGGGGGAAATCAACACGAGGTCCCGTGGTGCCACGCAGGTACGCACCTCCCCCAGGCAGTCTGCCGCAAACGTCGACTTACTTATCAGCGCGCACGTACGCTCAAGCCGTCCAGTGCACCTGCAGCAACACACGCAATAAGACGCCACTAAGAGCTGCATACGGTAGGTTGCCAGCAGACCGACCGACCGCGAAAAACCGGCTGTCGGGACACTGTCCACAAGCGCTGAGTATTGCTCGCAGGCCGCCGCCAGTCGAAGAGTGCCACAATAATAATGCATGCCTGCAAAACCGAGCATGCGATCTGCCACAAGGTGCCCACTCTACGCCGCGGTGTGCGATTGCTGGAGGCGCTGCTCCGTTGGGCCCGCAAACATTATTGCCGTTTGTCGCTAGCACCCCTTATCACTCTGAACGCGGACTTACTCAGCTCGCGCTTGGGAGCAATGTTCAGAGCGAATGCTCGGAATAGTTAGGTCGGTGGGGAAAGGCGGGGAAAGGGTGTCTCGGTCGCGTGTCCATACACGGCTGCATGAATTATCGGAGGAGGACGGACAACTTTATCGATACGCTGCCAATTGCCATGACTACGCGGTCGCGGTTATGCCGTGCGGCTTTGGTTACCGTGTTACAGAAACTCAAAGCAGTCGTTGGTTCGTAAATTCTGCCCCAGCCACAATCGCGTGGCTCGCCTAAATTTTAGTTAACGCCACACCACTGGCATAATTGCACGCAATGAAAGCAAGGCCGGCAGCATGAAGCGAGGTTCGAGACAACGAAACCGCGTTACGGACGAGCATTGCTACATAATCAGCGACGCCGCATCAGCGACGCCGCATCAGCGACGCCGCATCAGCGACGCACACATGTAAACCGCCTATGCAGGATGCTTTCAGGCCATCGCTCTTGAGTAGCGGTCATGGCGAAGGGCTGTGTGCGCGTGCGGCGGGGCAGGCGACACGCCGCATTAGCCGCATACGGCTGCATGGGCGGGTACACGTTCGACCGAAATCGTTGCGCTCCCGCCCGCCCCCAACTGCATGCCTGTTGCGTCCAGACGAACTTACAGTACGCCTGGCTTGTCCTTCCGCGTGATTCAGAATGGTGACACTTCCACCAAGCAGGCCCCCATGTAGCCGCTTGGCTTCCGCGGATTGCGCAGTGCGCACGGCCCCAAACACCGCTGCGGAACGCGGTCATCGCAGCCTGCAGGCCGGAACCTGGGACTATGGGGGAGACTGGGAACGTGGGGCCTACTCAGTGGTGTTGGCTCACACACACAACCTGGTTCCGCCTGCCAACCTATGCTACCTAGTAGTCCCAGGCCAGCAAGCAGGCAAGGCCGCACTGGCGTCAGTCCGCAATGTGGGAGGGCATCCAGAGGAGCGGGCTAGCGGGCGTAGCAGCCGTGTCAGCCTACCCGCCGTGTCATCATGGGTTTCTGCTAGCTCTTCAGTCACCCCCTTTAGCTTGAGCTGGTATTCACAACCCTCCGTTCTATGTACCATCTTTGCAACGCCCCCTAGCACGTCCACCACACATCAACCCGAGCACGAAAAAGCGAAGCCGGTCAGAGCACCTTTGCGTGCGCGGACAGGGGTGACGTACATGGCAGGGGGGCTTATCCCCAAAGCCCAGCATACATACGGCTTTTGCTGCTTCACATGTAGCCCAGGCGCTGTTAGAACCGCGATTGCTTTGACGTGCGACGCGACTCCCGCCCGGCAACTGCGACCCACATTCGCCGCAGTCTCCGCGCCCCAACCCCCACATCTTGGAATCCCACACTCCTTGCTAAGTCATTGCAATTGTTGTGTTGTGTCGCTTGACGCTCAAGACTAAATGCCAGTTGGCCCCGGCCCCGGCCCCGGCCCGGCCCTACACCTTGCCACGGCCCCAGGTGGCCCCTTCGCTGTGGACCCCCCTTGAAGGTTGACCCATCCCCCCTCCCTTCCCTGGCACAACCTCAAATCAAACCAACCTTTATCACGGTCGCCCATTTTGCTCTCTCCATCTCGCGCGGTGCAAGACGTTTCGGCGCAACACCCTCGCGACCGAGCTGTGTTTTGAGCGCCGAGCCACTTCGGGCGCCCAACAACCTCCTTCTGGATATTGAATTTTGTATTGTCCATGGCCGGACTCAGGCTTGTCCCAATCAACGAAGAAATTTAAACAAAAGATCAGAGCCTGTGGGCCTAGTGCAATTGCAAGAAATGCAACTATAAATGCATGTATATTGCGGTTGACCACGGCTGCGGCCGAGTAACAGGAATGGCCGAATGGGGGCACATGTGGGCAGTGGCGGGAGAACAGGCGCGAATGCCGCTGCCCGTTGAAACAATGCCGCCACTCCCCACTCCCCACTCCCCACTCCCCACTCCCCACTCCCCACTCCCCACTCCCCACTCCCCACTCCCCACTCCCCACTCCCCACTCCCCACTCTCCACTCCCCACTCCCCACTCCCCACTCCCCACACTCTGTACAACATGGCTTATGCCCAGCTGATCTGGGTCGCGAGTCTCATGACTACCGCTTGCACATGCCCGCTCAAGAGGGCTGGGCACCCCTCGTGGCCTGCTGGACAAGATGCAAGGCCCATCGAGCTGAGCTCTGGGCCTGCTGGACAAGATGCAAGACCCATCGAGCTGAGCTCTGGGCCGGCTGGACCAGATTCAAGACCCGTGGAGCTGGGCTCTGGGCCTGCTGGACAAGATTCAAGACCGGTGGAGCTGGGCTCCAGCCTGTGCCAGCTTGCTTTGTTACATTGAGATGCCTCCCGCGTCCCAACGCAACACAGGGAACCGCGGCCTGCTTTCATCTTCCAAGTATGATATTCTGTTCCAGCTGTAGGACGTGTAGGTCAAACCCTGGCCTGGGCCCCAAGCACGGCCACCGTAGCCTATCAGGCTTAAGGGACTTCGAGAGCACCCCCGCCCCACGGCGCTCTACAGGCCAGGCTTGGAAAGCAGCTTGCAAAGCACGGTCACATCGCGCGTAGCTCAACACATGCGGGGGTTCATCTGCCCTGAATCTCTTCTGGGCGCCTGCACCTGTCCTCAAGAAAGCCACTCTCGTTAGCTCCCCGACTGGCTGAGCTGGTGAACTCGTGTAACGCCGCTGCACAAGCCCTGGAGCTAGCCTGTACTGTAACACCCACGCATATCACGGCAATATGGGCCCTGGCATGTGCATGGTGAACACTTGGGCACGACTCGCCAGTCGCCACGCACGAAGTACAGTATGCATGCACGCTAGCGCAGGGGCACATGTGTGTAGCGATCACGGGGACGTACACTTGATTGAAAAACGAATCATTCATTGGCAGGTTCTGTTTCACCGCAGCAGGCGGCCATCAGAGTAGTACTGCCACGCTGGGCATGCATGTTTGCAAGTGCTATGCAAGTTGTTCCCAACGTCCCATGCGCACGATTGGAAAAATGGTTTGAAGCATTAGACTTTGTACTTCAAGCAGTCCAATCAACGGTTGATAACACAATGCATGCGGATGCGCGCCGTGGGGGCAGAAGTTTCAGTGGTCCGGCATGCAGCTATACGTGTAGGCGGCGGGGCAGGTGGCCAGCGGCACGGGGCTGGGCACCTCGGGGTCATCCGGGCAGTACCACTTGACCACCTGCGCGGGTAGGCAGGGAAGGACGGCGCAGGAGGGCATAAACCGCGTCCATCAAACTTAAATCGACACAATTCGGCACGAATCAGCTGGGCCGTACCGGCGCTACGCCGTGCGCGCACGCACACACGCACAGAATACACACGCTTTGTCCCATTCCTTTACAAAAGTCGTGCCAAATCGGATGCCACCCGGCCGGGGAACGTAAGAGGCACCGTCCGCCGCCCACCTTTGCGCAGCCCTCGTCGCTGTGGGTGACGATGTGGCAGTGGAAGATGGAGTTGCGGGACTGGCAGGTGGTGGAGGCGGGGACCTGGGCGGCCGGGAAGCCAGCCGCCGCACACAGGTCGGGCGACTGGGCGTTGTGGCGTCCTGAGGAGTAGAAGCGCTCAGCCATCCACTCGACCTGTGAGATTGAGGTATGGGCGTTTCCACACCAGCAGAATGCATCATGCGCAACGTTGCGGCTCTACTGTGGCCGCTGCCGGGTGCCGCACCGGAACAGCGGGCAGGGCATGACGCGCCGCTACATGTGACTGCTTGCGCTGGCCTGCGCCACCTGAACTGGTGCTGGCCGCCGCAAAGCGGCTTTCGAAGTCAGCGCGAAGTCGCTGGTACAGCGCCTCCTCGTCTATGGCGCTGCCCTGCTCCCCCTGGCTTGTGGTACGGGCTGCAGCCGTAGTGGCTGCCGCGGTGCGGCGCTGGCTTCCAATGCGGTAGGGGTTACCGTAGGGGCTGTTGCTGCTGTGGTTGCCGCCCTTGCCCTGCGGTGTCGCAGAGCTGGATGCGGGCTTCTCCTGCTTGGGTTTGGCCTGGTCGCTGTGGGCCAGGGAGTAGCCCATGTCCAACATGAGGCTCCATAGTGCGTGGGCCGTGTCGGCCAGCGCGGGCAGCTGGCCGTACAGGTCCCCCAGGTCCTCGTGCGTGGGGACGGTGCTCAGCACCCGCTCCCTGAGCCTGTCTGGCAGGCCTTCAAAGAACTTCTTCACGACCCTGCGCTTGGACAGGTCCGTTACGTGCCCCTCGCACTTGCGCAGCTCCGACAGATAGGAGCGCGGGTCGTTTCCGCCCATGCTAGCGCTCTCGAACTTGATGCTGTAGTATTTGCTGCGCTCACGCTTGAAGTGCTGGTTCAGCAGGTGCAGGTAGTAATCGAACAGCTTTTTGCCGCACAGAGGCGGGCATGCTGGCGGGCTTTGCTGCCCTTGGTGCTTAGCGTCGTGTGCGTCCTTGCACCACTTCGCTGCGTCTGCCTCCAGCGTGGCTACCTGGTCATCGTGCCAGTTCCGCCAGGCTGAGTCAGAGGGTATGATTGCATCCAGGTAGCTGAGCACGGTGGACACCTTTAGGGCTCCGCCTCCGTGCTGCTGCAACTCGAACTTGTGCAGCTGGGTTTTCACCTGTCGCTCAAAGGGCTCTAATTCCGTGAACTTGAAGCCGGGCAAGCCGGGCACGGGATCAGTAGAGCTCATTTCGTCTAGCAGCCAGTAAGAGTAGTGTGGCTGCGCGAAGCGCAAGCAGTCACATGTAGCGGCGCGTCAGCTGTCGTGACCTGGCAAGGGAGCGAACGTGGCGTGTCGACTGACCCGCTGGTCAGGTGTGTTTACCTGCTTTTATCGGCGTGTATTTGAGCATTAGAACTGTTATGTGAACATTAGCAACAAGTTCCGGGTGAAGAGACGGACGCGAGAGGAAGAACAGTGCAGATAACGCCGTACACCGATCTCGGGAGCGGTGCAGGCGTCTTGGCGTGTGCGAGGGCAGGCGAAGCCGTCTTTTGGCTCTCGCTCACATAGCGTGCGCCGTCGATTAAAGACCAGTCTTGTATCTGTAACGCTTAGAGTGTCCTATCGCTCAGCGTCTCCGCCAGTCGTCAGAATCACTGGCGCAATCATCAAGTAAGATCCCGGGGGTTGCGTTCACACGCCGCAGGGAGTCTTTGCCAGGGCTATACGCCTGAATCTTGTCAGCTGACGGCGGTCCACGAGGGACCGGAGCCCGCAGCGACGTCAACAGAACCAGTTCTCACAGCCAAAAGACCGGAAAGACCTGTAGCTAAGTGCATATCGTGCTTTAGCTTGTCATTTGTATTTATCGCTGTTGATCAGCGACTATCGCGCTCAGACGCGCACATTCGTGATTGCAAGTTAATCGCTTTCGCTAACCGATTTCGGTGGCCCAATTTGTTGGCCTTCAGATTCAATTGATCATCACCAGTGAGAACTGGACGTGGCGGGCGAAGCAGCCGGGAGCTCTCTCCTTCCGCGGAGTATTGGAGGACCTCGGCCCCTCCCGCGCACTGGGGCTGGAATATCCCCGCCGTCTGCGTCGGCGCAGAAGCGCCCAGTACCGCGCAGCAGTCTGCGCTGGACAATATCGCGCAGACAGCGCCCAGTGTTCTGTCTGCTTATCCGTCTAGGTGGTTAGGCGTCTGCAGGGGCGTCTGCGTGTCACAGGCGTCTGGACAGTTAGGCGTCTGCGCGCGCAGCATAGGCGTCTAGGTAGTTAGGCGTCTGGGTGATCTAGGCGTCTAGGCATTTAGGCGTCTAGGTAGCTAGGTCAGGCTAGGTAGGCCTTCGACGTAGCTCACTTGTAGCGGGTCGCACAGGCTGCGGCCGCGCCCAACGTGCATTCAAGCACGGTATCTGGCGCACGAAGCGCTCTACAACACTTACTATCGCGCAGGCTGCGCTGAGCAGCTACGCCCAAGCTGCACTGTGCAGCGTCGTGCAGGCAGCGCCCAACGTGCTGGCTGCCTAGGTCTAGGTAGGCGTTAGGTGGCTAGGTCAGGCTAGGTAGGCTTACGAGCTAGCACCATCATATCAGGTCGCACACTCTGTGCATCACGCCCAACGTGCTTTTAAGCACGGCCATCTTGGCGGTCATCTTGGCGCATCAGCGCTCTACTACTGCGCTGTGTGTTGAGCACCACGCAGGCAGCGCCTGACAGCAGGGGTGCCTTAGCGCCCAATTGGGCTATCAAGTTGCGAATCAGGTCGAGAGACAGAATTCATTTAGGTGTGCTGAGTACCCGTTTGAGCACGGGTGTGTTCGTCGCGAAGCTGCGTGTCTTGACACAACCTGGATCCGAACTGGAGAGATAATTCGCTGTATGACAGTGATGCTGATCAAGCTGGGGCCGCGGGTGCAACGGTAACGGGAGAGAGTGAGCGTCACTCGACCCCTGCCGCGCCGCGCAAGCGTGCCTCTGTCATAGCGGGCTTATCGCCCATTCAAGCGACTCCAGGGCCAGGGCAGCCAGACGACAGCAAGGTCACAACACCTAGGGGTCTGCGCGCACAGGAGCGTGAACGTAGGCTCTCAGAACAGACAGCGGCCAGTAGGTCGCCTTCGCCTCTGGGGCGCGCAGGGTCGGGATCGAACCCAGCACCTCAAGGCGCAGCACCAGCACCGCACGCTGCGGTGGGTGGCAGTAGCGGCAGTAGCAACGGCAGTCCGTCGCAAAGCACCACCGCCAGCACCACAACAGCCACGGCTCCTGCAGCCACGCAGCCACACTACTCTTACTGGCTGCTAGACGAAATGAGCTCTACTGATCCCGTGCCCGGCTTGCCCGGCTTCAAGTTCACGGAATTAGAGCCCTTTGAGCGACAGGTGAAAACCCAGCTGCACAAGTTCGAGTTGCAGCAGCACGGAGGCGGAGCCCTAAAGGTGTCCACCGTGCTCAGCTACCTGGATGCAATCATACCCTCTGACTCAGCCTGGCGGAACTGGCACGATGACCAGGTAGCCACGCTGGAGGCAGACGCAGCGAAGTGGTGCAAGGACGCACACGACGCTAAGCACCAAGGGCAGCAAAGCCCGCCAGCATGCCCGCCTCTGTGCGGCAAAAAGCTGTTCGATTACTACCTGCACCTGCTGAACCAGCACTTCAAGCGTGAGCGCAGCAAATACTACAGCATCAAGTTCGAGAGCGCTAGCATGGGCGGAAACGACCCGCGCTCCTATCTGTCGGAGCTGCGCAAGTGCGAGGGGCACGTAACGGACCTGTCCAAGCGCAGGGTCGTGAAGAAGTTCTTTGAAGGCCTGCCAGACAGGCTCAGGGAGCGGGTGCTGAGCACCGTCCCCACGCACGAGGACCTGGGGGACCTGTACGGCCAGCTGCCCGCGCTGGCCGACACGGCCCACGCACTATGGAGCCTCATGTTGGACATGGGCTACTCCCTGGCCCACAGCGACCAGGCCAAACCCAAGCAGGAGAAGCCCGCATCCAGCTCTGCGACACCGCAGGGCAAGGGCGGCAACCACAGCAGCAACAGCCCCTACGGTAACCCCTACCGCATTGGAAGCCAGCGCCGCACCGCGGCAGCCACTACGGCTGCAGCCCGTACCACAAGCCAGGGGGAGCAGGGCAGCGCCATAGACGAGGAGGCGCTGTACCAGCGACTTCGCGCTGACTTCGAAAGCCGCTTTGCGGCGGCCAGCACCAGTTCAGGTGGCGCAGGCCGCGCCGCCGGCGGTGCGCCCCGCACCAAGTACGAGGCTGACAAGGCCAAGAAGAGTCCCCGCGCTGGTGACAGGCGCGGTGGAGCCGAGATCGAGGGCTGTGAGCACTGCTTGATGCGGTGGCACAAAATGGACAAGTGCCCGCTCATTGACCCCAACAACGCGCCCTACCCCGAGTGGGAGCCGCGGAACCCGGCCCTGAAAGCCGTCTTCCTGGCGATGAAGGCCAATCAGGCCCAGCAGGAGGAGCAGCGCAAGGCCGCTGCGACGGCACAAGACTATGATGACGATGAGGAGGAGGGCGGGTACGCCAGCTTTGTCTGTTCGCTGGTCCGCGAGCCGGCGTGCGAGCCTGCCGCCGCGCCCAGCAGCAGCAACCACCATGCCAGCGCTACCAACGCGCAAGGCCAGGCCGGCGGCCAGTCCAAAAACATGGCCCCCGCCGCGAACGCCGTCAACGCCCCCGTCGCTAGCATTCCGTGCGGCGGTGAGGACAGCACTACCAACTGCGAGGTGCTGCTGGCGTTTAACCGCGAGCTGCGCAGATTGGCGGACCAAAAGCCCGTAAACATCTTCATGTCCGCGGACAGCGGCGTGCCTGCGCAGTCAGCGTACGCAACACTCATGTCGCAACCCACGCCGGCGCCGCCGGCGCAGGCGCCCATCCTTTCTTTTGAGGCACCAAAGGCGAGCAAGCCCGCCACCACCGCGAGCACTGCACCGAAATTTAGTGTCAACGTGACCCTTTCGGGCAGTGCGGCCTCAATTCTGAGCCGGCTGTCACTGCTCATGCAGCCTGACATACCGCCGGCGCCCAATGAGCCAACAGGGGCAGCCTCAAGCGCGAACGCCACAACGGTGTTCAGCGTGGCCGCCGACACTCTTGCTGCGTGCTGCACCACTCACAGCACCACCGGCACCACCACGGTGACGGCGGAGCTGGGGGGGGACCTCAGCGCCCACCTCAGCGCCCACGTGGCTACCAGCAAGCCCAGTGTCGGCGCAGAGCCCGCCAATTCCGGCGGCACGAGCCCTACATCAGTCAAACACTGCCACAACGCCGCACCGGACAAAGGTGGCGGCGCGTATAAGACAGACGCCGCGTACGCCTCCGAGGGCAGCGCGAGCGTCAAGCCCGCCCATGATGGCGGCAACCTGGTGAAGGCCAGCAACAACGACGCTAGCGTGACCGGTGCTAGCAACATCAACTGTGACAACGCGGCCAAGCCGAAGTCCTGGACCTATTGGCTAGTCGAGAAGGCGGCCGCAGCAGCGCAGGCAAGTGCCAGCGCGCTGAACACATTTGCGACGATGCTGGAGAAGGAGGGCAAGAAGCCTCGCCAGTGCAGACGCAGGACGCCCGGCGAGATGGGCCTGGTGAGCTGGCTCAGCCTCCTGCTGATTCTGTATTCCACCACACTGCTGGTGAGAGTTGATGCAACGGGCGGCCAGCTTGCGCCGCTGACCGCGCACAGCGCCATCATCACTGGCACGCACCTGATGCATGCGGCGAGCACCGTGGACCGCACGGTCACGCACCAGGTCGCGCCGCGCTGGTGGGTGACAAGCACTCAATATGGCGAGCCGCCTGACGGCCCGCCGCCAAGCTGTGCGCACGGCACGATTTGGCACGGAGGAGGCCACACCCGGCACGCAATGCTGTGCCGCATTGGCCGCATGGGCTATAACGGGGCTACGCATGCCCATGACGCAGTGAGCCCACAGTTTAATATGCACGTCGATGCATTTGCTATCTCATCTTCAACTTTAGAGCTTTGCGCAGGCCGGCAGGTAGACACCAGCGGTTGGCACCGCCCACCTGCGGATGGCAGCACCCTGTGGCAGGCGAAGCGCGCAGCTGCCACGGCCGCAGCATCGGAGCCTGTGCACAACCAGCAGCTTCCTGAGCAGTCGCATCATGCGTTCTGCGCTCACATGCCTGGAGCTCAGCCGGATGACAAGGTGGAGCGACTGGCATATGCCGCGCGCACGGGATGCGTGCGCAATCACAGCATGAGTGTGTCAGAAGTAGAGCAACTTTGCGAGGCGATTTCCCTAGACATCTTTCCAAGTGTGTTCTTTCCCTGGAAGTGCGATGATGGCATTAGCCAGTTTCTGCGCAATAAAGGTTGTTCAGTGAAGTTTGGCATGAAGAGTGATGGCATTAGGCCCGCCGGGGTGAAGGGGTTTGCGAAGGCTATGGCTGACGGAGCTCTGGACGGTGCGGCGATCTTTGATGTTGTGCCGGAGGTGGCAGATGTAGCACTGCCGGCAGCTAGCAAGTTTGTGAAGGCTTTTGCCGCGGCCAGGTTGCCGTGGGAGTATGTGACGGAGGCCGACAAACCCCGCCTAAAGTGGCTGCGGTCCATGCAGCGCGATGAGAGGTTGATGATGGTTCCGTGTGATACCTGCATTTGGATAGTTGTATTTGCTTCGGCCATGGCACGGCGTGCATTGGTGGGCACGACCGGCACTCCTAATCTGCGTGTGAACATCTTTTCGAGCATCTTTTGAGTGCATTTTCTGCGTGATTTTCCTAACTTAGACCTACGCTTGAGCAGCCCCAGCGCATTTCATGCCGCTGGAGACTGGGGGGGGAGTCCCGCGTAGGCACGCGAAGCGCAAGCAGTCACATGTAGCGGCGCGTCAGCTGTCGTGACCTGGCAAGGGAGCGAACGTGGCGTGTCGACTGACCCGCTGGTCAGGTGTGTTTACCTGCTTTTATCGGCGTGTATTTGAGCATTAGAACTGTTATGTGAACATTAGCAACAAGTTCCGGGTGAAGAGACGGACGCGAGAGGAAGAACAGTGCAGATAACGCCGTACACCGATCTCGGGAGCGGTGCAGGCGTCTTGGCGTGTGCGAGGGCAGGCGAAGCCGTCTTTTGGCTCTCGCTCACATAGCGTGCGCCGTCGATTAAAGACCAGTCTTGTATCTGTAACGCTTAGAGTGTCCTATCGCTCAGCGTCTCCGCCAGTCGTCAGAATCACTGGCGCAATCATCAAGTAAGATCCCGGGGGTTGCGTTCACACGCCGCAGGGAGTCTTTGCCAGGGCTATACGCCTGAATCTTGTCAGCTGACGGCGGTCCACGAGGGACCGGAGCCCGCAGCGACGTCAACAGAACCAGTTCCCACTCGTGGACCGCCGTCAGCTGACAAGATTCAGGCGTATAGCCCTGGCAAAGACTCCCTGCGGCGTGTGAACGCAACCCCCGGGATCTTACTTGATGATTGCGCCAGTGATTCTGACGACTGGCGGAGACGCTGAGCGATAGGACACTCTAAGCGTTACAGATACAAGACTGGTCTTTAATCGACGGCGCACGCTATGTGAGCGAGAGCCAAAAGACGGCTTCGCCTGCCCTCGCACACGCCAAGACGCCTGCACCGCTCCCGAGATCGGTGTACGGCGTTATCTGCACTGTTCTTCCTCTCGCGTCCGTCTCTTCACCCGGAACTTGTTGCTAATGTTCACATAACAGTTCTAATGCTCAAATACACGCCGATAAAAGCAGGTAAACACACCTGACCAGCGGGTCAGTCGACACGCCACGTTCGCTCCCTTGCCAGGTCACGACAGGCACTGGTGCACCCCTGGGTGCACCCACGCACCTTGACTTGGTCGCATACGCTGACGGGGGCGCCGCAGTTGCCGCCACCGCTGCCGGCGTCCTCCCAGGGGCAGCCGGTCTGGCAGGTGGGCAGCAGCAGCACATCCACCCAGTCGCCAACCTGCAGGCGGCGTGTGAGTTGGAGGCGGAAAGCAAGGGCGGGCTTTGTGGGCATGTGCGTGCGTGGGGTTCCCGATGGACGGCGGCCTGCTGCTGAGGCTACAGCACGAAAGAAATAAATGACGTTGAACACCGTCCACCCCTCGCGCACACGCGCACACACGCCCGGCAGCGCGCGCACGCACCTGCCACATGTTGGTGACGCTGGTGGCGCAGGGCGGCAGGCTGGTCAGGCGGATGGGCGACTCGTGCAGGTGGAAGGGGTGGAAGGTGATGTCGCGAAGCTTCCAGACCTGTGATGCATCGACGAGTTAGCGGCCAGCTTGCTCACTCTCGAGGCCATTCTGCCGCCAGCAGCAGCACTTAGGCACCCACCGTACAGAGGAATTTGCTTGCGCCCACGCACACGCACACGCGGGCCTGCGCTTCTTTCACCTAGTGCTTTCCAACGCACACAAAACCACAGGATCACGCGTACACACGCTGAAGTAACTCCGGCACGCCGTGCCGCACCTGGTGGGAGCCCTCCCGCACGTAGGCAATGTTGTCAGGAAACAGCTCATTGTTCACGCCGCACATGCCGCCTGCATTTGACGGGGGGGGGAAGCTCAACAGGCAAACAGCGTCATAGTAATGTACGGCATGGTCTACATCCCATGGCACTGGCTTCACCAGCAGTGGCTGGCGCATCTTGCTTATGGTACTGTGTGCGTGATTTCACCGCACCGCTTGCTCAGCTAGGTGCCCTTCCAACCCGGCCTCTCCTCCCCCTCGCGCCGCGCTCACCGTACTGGGCGTTCATGAAGCTGAAGCACTGCTCCACGGCGGGCTGCGGGAAGGCTGCGTGGTTCAGGTAGGCGAAGCGCTCCAGCCTGTTTGTTGATGAAGGGGCGTGTATGTGAGAGAGTGTGTGTATGCGCATGCGCATGCATGCGTGAGTGCATGTGCATCAAGCAAGCAATCGTAGCAGAAGAAGTATGCATGCCCGCATCAGGCACGCACTCACTTTGCCCGCGCCACACCGTCAGGCAGGTCGGGCTGCGCCTTCGACGAGGGGTCACGGCCGGACACCTGCACGCGCGTCGAATGCATGAGTACCGGTCTACGGTTGTATCATAGTGAGGGATGTAAAGAGAGTGAAGCCACTGCCGTCCGTGCTGTACGTACGTGCCCTTCATGCCGGACACAATCACGCACGCACCTTGACCACCGCCAGCACGGCCGCGCCCAGCTCCCGGCCGCCGTACAGGTTGTTGGCGGAGCGGGGCAGGCCGAAGGAAGCGGGGGCGACGTCGCCGAAGCACTCGCAGTGGGTGGCCTGGCACGCTGTGGGCGGAGCGGTAGGGAAGGGCGGGCGGTGGCGCGGATGGCGAGCACGTAAACAAAGATGAAGACCCATGGCTGCAAAGGAAGGCTCGCTCGGTGTGGCTGCAACTTCGGCTCTATCTCTCACCATCATAGTTGGTGTGGAAGGGCCCGGCACCCGAAGTCAGCACGTACGTGCCGGGCGTGTTGCACTTGACCAGCACGTCAGCGCGGTTGCCTGGCGCAAGGATGAGGTCGCTGGCGGCAGTGGCGGCGCCGGCGGGCTTGGACTGGAGGCGGCGAGGAAGCAGCGGCAGCGGGACGGCGTCGCGGCCCAGAAGCCAGATGCTGTGGGCAAATAGAGAGACAGGGCGCGCAAGGGAGGTGAAGCGGCGGCAGGCGACACCACGAAGGCGCCCAGCAACAGTACGCAGTCATCCATTTCCTGGCCCCTCATCACCTGCACGAAGGCGCCTGTAACTAAAGGCACGGGGCGCGTGCAGCACGCTAGCGCAACCGCACCCTGCTGTCATCTGTCCCCTGCTGGCCCCTTACCTGCAGTCGGCGGGTTGCATTGAACCGTCCGCCAGCACCTGCACGTGAGCCGCACACGCACAATGGCGGGCGTGACGTGCGGCAAGCAAAGGATTACGTAGCGTATCGCCTGCACTCACGTCGCAGCCCCCACGCTGACACGCACACCACGCCCCACCTGCTGGAAGGTGAGGTCCAGCCACTTCATGGTCATGGTGTTCAGCAGCTGCCAGCGGGCATAGCTGCGGGCGCGGGGGGCGGGGGCGTATGTGCAGTATGTGTCGTGGGGCTAGGAGCAGGAAGGAAGGAACATGCTTGCTTGCTGGTGGAGGCTAGCGGAAACCCTCGTGACCCAAGCCGACCACGTTGATTTGGTTGCACCCACGCGGCGCTCACGTATTATCGGTGAGGGTGATGGTGGGCTGGAACGCGCCGTTGACCAGGCCCCAGTCGCGGCCCGCGGCGTTGGAGTACTTGGGCTGGGCGGTGCCGTCGGGAAGCACGTCGTACAGCAGGGGGCTCACGTTGGCGCCGCCGGGATCCGCACCAATGAAACTGCGGCAGCGTCGGAACAGAAAGATGCTATGCGAACAACGCCGGAGTTCGAAAATCGCACACAGATAAATCAGCAACGATGCGGCGCGTTATCAGGCTATCTGCTGGTAGCCAACTTACGGGATGGAGTCATCATCCGGCTCGCCGATCGAGGTGTTTCGGAACCACAGCGCGTCGAAACGCAGGATGGTGCTCAGCTCCAGGGGCTGGGCCCGCATGATGCCCAGCAGCTGGTTGAAGGGCCCGGTGACGGCCTTGCTGGCGGGCTCGTACAGGTCGGGCAGGCCGCCGGGCAGCCAGGACTCGGGGACGATGAGGGGGCCCGCGGCGGTGGGCACCTGGATGCCGCCCGAGCCGTGCTGGTGCGGGTGGTACCTGTTCGCGGGTAACCATCGTGTACACGTTCTGTTAAGGGGTGTGTGCCCACAAGAGCCGAGTGCTTGCAACGGCAGCAATCCCGGTGCAAGCCAAACACGCCCTCTCCCAGGCCGCCCCCACGCACCAGCCAACGCCGGGCGGGGAGCCGCCCATGGGGTAGGTGTATTGCAGGGTGGCGCCCGGGGCCACGCCCAGGGAGTGCGGGCGGCCGCCGACGTAGATGTTGTCGCCAAGCACCTGTGATGGCGGCGGTGCGACCAGGTACAGCAAGTGACATGAGAGGGTTAATGATCACCATACCCGAACGAGAGAACACGTAAATAGCTTGTGGGCGTGTGTTCACCCATGTGTGTTCAAGGCAAAAGACAGGGAGAGGGCAACACGAACTAGGAAAAGGCAGGGCGCCCACATGCCGCCTGATTTTAATGCGCGGCGATCCATATGAGCCAGAACTCCCTGCCGGTTGCTTCGGGCTCACCCACGGCATGGCACAGGCACACGATCACATATTCTAGCGCTCCGCTCACCTGACACAGCTGCTGTGAGGAAAGGCTAGCGTCGCAGAAGTAGGCGGACAAGGGTGTGGCAGGGGCGGTGGTGCCGGTGGGGAACCCTGCCACGGGGCTGCCCGGCTCACACCCGCTGGACAGCGTCACAGCACCCGGGTCCACCTTATGCAGGCACGGCGTGTCAAGGGGGCGGGCGGGGGGGGGGAGCCGGCACAGGCAGGGATGGATGGAATGCCAGCAGTGCATGGTTAGGGGTTAAGGCTCGAAGGGATGGCGGACGCAACGATAGACACTACATGCCCGCGTGTGTGCCTTGGATGTGCAGGTGTGCGTATTCACACACATGTCACGTGTTCCACACCTTGAGGCCGTGCGTGTGCAGGTTGGTCCACTCCAGGTCATGGGGCCCGTTCTCTACCGTGGTGGGCGCGTCGGGGCAGGATGCAATGCCCTGAAACGGCAGGCTGGGGGCCCGGGCGCAGGTAGGGAGGGCGGAAAGGTGGGGCGAGCGGGCCGGAGGCGCGAAGCACTCGTGAATCACGTGCGCCGGGCAAGGGCGAGAGGCGTGTGCTCAGGGGTTTGCTCG
Organism: Chlamydomonas incerta; assembly: GCA_016834605.1. Taxonomy (NCBI): domain Eukaryota; kingdom Viridiplantae; phylum Chlorophyta; class Chlorophyceae; order Chlamydomonadales; family Chlamydomonadaceae; genus Chlamydomonas; species Chlamydomonas incerta. The sequence goes on from JAEHOC010000111.1 coordinate 74,122, forward strand.
CAGCAACCACACCTCAACAAGGCACCATGGATGTTGCATTCCACCGGTGGCTCACACGTTCTGAGCGAAAATGTCACGCTACGCTCACTTGTTCGTAACGGCGATGCTGAAGTTGCTGCACACGTCCTTGATCACGATAGCAGGCGCCTGCAGCGCCGCCGCCTGCTGCCTGGCCGCCGCGGCGCCGCTCACAGTCAGCACGGCCTGCAGCGCCGGGTTGGCCTGCGGCTGATAGTCCAGGGCGCTCATGGGGCCGCCCCCCAACACAGAGTAGCGAGGGGCCGTGAAGGCAAGGGAGTTGGTGGGGTCCAAGGACACCTGTGGCAAGATCAAGAAGGCACAGCAGATGCGCATTGTAAGACACCAAGTACGTAGACAAGCATCTGGCTCCATGAATTGGAAGGAAGAACAGGGCGGGATTCATCAGGTAGGCGAACTCAGTCACATCCTGTGATGCACTAGGCGAGACACGCGCATGCGCATATATAGCGACAATGCGACATGTGTACTCACAGTGACGTCCGCTGACTCAAGGCTGATGCTGGCGGCGCCGCCCGCGGATAACTTCACACGCGGGATCACCGGCAGCGAGCTGGGCCGGATGGGGATGGCGATGGCGGGATTGGAGGCCGCCACGCGCCGCCGGGGCAGCGGTTGTTGGGCAGCAGCGGTGGTGACATGGTCTGAGGGCAGGAAACTGTGAGTGCTCCGGGGGCCGCTCCTAGCGCCCACCACGCCGGTGGCGAAGGGTGCGGCCACCGCCGCCACCAGCAGGATGACAGCGGCGAGGGTGGGGAGCGCTTGCCGACGAGGACGAGGGACGCCGCTGTAGGCAGCTGGCAGCGCCGCACACCTGGTCGTGCGCCCGGTGCGGCACATCGCTTGCTGGCTCCTGGCCTGAGGTGCATGCAAAGGATAATTGCTGTAGATGGCACGGGCGATGGGGATAATGTGACATGTAAGCGTTGTTCTGCTTCATGGTCCGTTTGGGGGCCGCTAATAGTGCTGGCGTGCGGCTGCCTAACCACTGGTTGCGAAGCCGTGGAGACATGACTGCGGCATCGACAGGACCGACGTGCGCGCGACAGGTGAGGAAGCGCTACAAAGTTAACGACACTGACGTGTAATTGGCTGTTGCTCCCACAACCCTTCAGGGACACAATGCGAGCGAGCTGACCAAATGACGAGTTGATGCATCGCGGCGCCGCGTGGGCACACCGGGCCCCCCGCGGAGGATTGAGTTTGGAGCCACAGCATAGGCGTACTCGGTCTCACAAATGCGCGTGCGACGCTCCCTGACGGGCAGAAGCAGGCAGGTTTCACGGGCGCCGAAGAAGCGACTACTCTGCGACGTCTCCAAAAATGCCTATTGATTTGCTGATGCACTTGAGGTAGGGAGTAGACTGAAGCACGGGGGCCGCAGCGTCAGACCCGGTGAAGCGGTTGATCAATGCGACCTGTAATAAGAAATGGATGTTCTCAAACCAGTTCTGTATTTGTCAAAGGTTGGTTTATTGACGTGGTTTAACGCCCAAGCCCTTAACGACCCGGGGCAATGGCCAGGATCTCAATTCACGAACCCCTTTAACGTTTAATCCCCGTTACCACCCGGCATAGCCTCATCGCTGCAAGCAAATCAAATTGAATAACATGGCCATAACGCAGAGATTGGGTCATGTTTCCGGTGCTGCGACAGCTGTCAGCGTTAGTATCCACCGCCAAACGTTGTTGTAACTGTCCTCAAGTGATTGGATCATATGTCATGTGCTAAAACATGCTGTGACGAGCCCTGGGGCGACCCGCCCGCTCGCCCCGAGCTCGCGAAAGCAAGCGTCCTATTCGTCCTATTCGCGACTTGCGACACTCCCGAAAACATGGTTACGGCAACAGTTTGAACGTTACAAAGATGGCTGTTTGCGGGGGAAATTGCTGGCGGCGGCGTGATTGCGGCACCACTTTTGACGATATGTGGAAATGCCCCCACTGCGGCCGCGACTGTATCAAGACGGAAACTACACCATCACCTGCCGCAACCATAACGATTACCTACCCATCAAGCCACGTGTTTCGCTTGGTTGCCACGCACTGCTACGCACCATCCAACTTGTGACCGTGCCCCGCCACCGCGAACCAGGTACATCGCACCACCTCCCTGCACTGATGCACCATGCATTTGCATACTTAGCTCCGCATACATACCTTACTTGTACACAGGCGCACAGCGTGCATTGCGCTGCCAAGCTGCCCAAGCCATCGCATTCGTTCATGTCTGCTACATCTCCAATTCCCCTTTCCGCACATGAACCTTCCGCCAAGGCCAGTTATGTAATGTAGCTGTGGATGAGCACCGAGCTTCCACATTATGACATAAGGGCATGCACCGTAAAGGCAAATGTACGCCCGAACTCCCACATCATCACATGGGCGGATCAGCAATTAGTAACATGAACTCACGCACGCAGGTGATCACATCCCTTGCATGCAGGAAGACTGCCGGGTGATGCAGCCAATCCCAAATCATGTGCGTGCGTGCGTGCATACTCGTGTGTAATGGACAATTACTCATGTGCAGGGGTCTTCTTGGGTTCCCCGGCTGTGTAACGGCCGTGGTCACACATGGCCACACACGTGACTGCATCACACACGCGCACTTCAACCAGGAGCCCAGCGCTATGCACTTTGGTATGAGGCTGCAAGATGACGTCCAATAATATGCTTCTTTCACAGAGGCCGAAGACCACCATCTGACTAGGAGCGGGTTTTAGTGGTCCGGCATGCAGCTATACGTGTAGGTGGCGGGGCAGGTGGCCAACGGCACCGGGTTCGGCACGGCTGGGTCATCGGCGCAGTACCACTTGACCACCTGCGCGACGCATGAAGGATACACACAGCACTCATACATCATACTCATGTGGTTACCGGATCCCGCTCATGCCAAACCGGTGCGAGCGAAAGATAACTCGGGACGACGCACTGCCGTGGAGGGCGACACACATACACACCCGCGGCCCCGATTTCGTCATCTGCTCACCTGTGCGCAGCCCTCATCGCTGTGCGTGATGATGTGGCAATGGAAGATGGAGTTGCGGGACTGGCAGGTGGAGGAGGCAGCGGGTTTGGTGGCATGGAAGCCGGCCGCCGCGCACAGGTCGGGCGAATGGGCCCTGTGGCCTGAGGAGTAGTATTTCTGCGCCACCCACTCCGCAGTGACCTGGTCGCACACGCTATGAGGTAACACGCGCACTAGCAAGGCTGCCCAACGGCAAGGCAGCTGGCTTAGAGAAGGTACCGTCTGAGTGCTACAAGTACGCGGTAAAACCGGGCGACCCCACCACTGAACCGCCGACACCGGCACTCAATAGAGTTGCACCGCTGGTGCACGTGTTGTTTAATAAAATCTGGAGCGAAGGGGCTTATCCTGAGCAATTTACTACAACTGTTTTGACACCAATTTACAAGCGGAAAGGTGACGTGCAGGCGCCTGGTAATTACCGGGGCATTGCAGTAGGGGGCGCCCTCGCAAAGTGCTATGCATCGATCCTTCTAGAGAGGCTGGCGAATGCCGGGGAGGAGTTTGAGTGGAGGCACACGGCTCAGGCCGGATTCAGGAGGAAGTACGGCACAACGCACCATCTTTTTGTCCTAAGGCATCTCATCAACAAGCACACGCGTGCTGGCGCCACCACCCCCCTCATTGTCGTACAAATTGATTTTGAAAAGGCTTTCGACAAGGTCCCACGACCATTAATTTGGATGCGACTGGAGGAACGCGGGGTAACGGGTGAGATGTTGGCGGCTTTGAAAAAAGCGTACGAGAGAGTGATGATGGTAGTGAAGGCCGGGGGTAAGCACAGTGCCCCCTTCGCAACCACGCAAGGGGTCAAGCAGGGCTGCCCGCTTAGCACAGAGCTTTTCGGCCTCTTTATAGAAACCTTAGCAGAGTACATTGATTCGGAAGATACGGACGAAGCCACAGGTGCACCTGAGATGAATGGCAAAAAGGTGTCACTGCTGATGTACGCGGATGATGTTTCCCTGCTGGCCACCACCCCTGAGCGGATGCGCCACTTGCTATCATTAGTAGACACGTTCTGCCTAGCTTTTGGCATGAAGGCAAACGTTACCAAGTGTGAGAGGCTGGTTTTTGCAGCCAACGAAGTAACGGCCAGCACTGTGTGCAGCGGATGCCAGGGTTTAAAGCTAGCAGGGCAGCCCATCCCTGCGGTGGACAAGGCGCGCTATCTTGGACTAGTGTACGGTCCGGGTAGGGCCTTCGTCAGCTGCAGGGAGACACTCTGCGAGTCAGCAAGGAGAGCCATGTGTGGGCTTAACACTAGATTGAACCGTTTACGCATTTTCGCACCAGATATTCGCATGAGGTGTTTCGACGTGCAAATCCGATCCATCCTTGCCTACGGATGTGAGGTATGGGGTCCCGACGTGCTAGTAGAGATGCTAGACGGAGGACCGCCACCCAGGAGGAATGACAGGAACAACCTAGCACAGGGCGCATTTGAGGCATGTTTGCGTGACGAGGCCGTAAAGCTGCAGGTCCAATACATGCGACAGACAGTGGGAGCAGCCAAACCGTCACACCGTCTCCTGTTTGCGGAGCTGGCCCAACTGCCGCTGCACTTTTTCATAGCCAAACAATGTCTGGGTTTTTACAATAGGATTTCCGCGCAAAACAGAAGTCTGGCCTTTGATGCACTAGTCGACGAGGCACGGGAGGCATGGGCGAATCCAATGGGAGATGGGTGGTGCGCGCGGCTGTTCCGTTTTGTGGCGGCACAGGGTGTCGACGCGTGGCATTGGCCAGGCACACACGAGTCCAGAGAGGAGTGGAGGGCAAGCACGGTCCTACCCGATGGACCTATCTTATCTACCTTCAGGGGCCATTTGACGAGGGCGTGGGAGCACGAGAGGCTGGTAGCGGACCCGCACGCATTCCCTTCAGACGGCAAGCAACCCGGCATACACATGTGCAAACACAAGCATTGGATGGGGCTAAGCGCACTAGGGTCCGCGCCGCCGACCCTGCACGAACACAGTAGAGCATTCATACCGGTTGCACAGCATAAGCTTTTGATGAGATTCCGTTTATGTTGCTGGCCAATCACCGCGAACCGTGCCTGGGAGAGGCCTAGGGAGGAGAGGACGTGCCCACTATGTACGGCCCATGAGGTGGAGGATGAGCACCACGTCCTGATGCAATGTGCTGCCTACACCGAGTTACGAGCGTGCAGTGGCCTAGACTTTAGCCTAAGCATGCGCGAAGTGATGCTGAAATCTGAGCCTGTCAAGTTAGCTGCATTACTCAGCTCCATCTGGGAGCATAGAAGTAGGGAAGTCCCCCTTGCAAGGGGAGAACAATAAATAGGACAATCATGCACTGGCGTTATAAGGGTCACCCCGGCCCGGGCCTCCGGTTTACACGCAGCAGGAAGGCACGCAAGAACGTGCGCACCACTCTGTAACCACACACACGCACACGCTGACGGGGTTGCCGCAGTTGCCGCCACCGCTGCCGGCGTCCTCCCAGGGGCAGCCGGTCTGGCAGGTGGGCAGCAGCAGCACATCCACCCAGTCGCCGACCTGCAGGCGGCGTGTGCGTTTGCGGAGGCATGCGCGCGCGTGGGGTTCGCGGTGGAAGGCGGCCTGCTGCTGAGGGCCCGAGGCTATAGTACGAAAGGCAGAAAAGGAGGTTTAACACCCCTCGCAAACACGCGCACACACGCCCGGCCGCGCATGCACGCACCTGCCACATGTTAGTGACGCTGGTGGCGCAGGGCGGCAGGCTGGTCAGGCGGATGGGCGACTCATGCAGGTGGAAGGGGTGGAAGGTGATGTCGCGCAGGCTCCAAGACTGCGCACCAAGGCGGGTAAACCTTAGCCACAAGGCGGGTAAACCTTAGCCACACGCACACGAAACACACGTGCCTGAATGCGCACGCTTACTTGATGCATGCGGCCCCGGGCGCACGAAGCAGCATCGAACCAGTCAAGCAGTTGGGCGGCAGGGGCTTGCTCCCAAGCAGCGTGCTTGCTCCCATTACCAACGTGCGCACCTGGTGTGAGCCCTCGCGCACGTACACAACCGTATCTTGGAACAGGTTGTTGTTCACAGAGCACATGCCACCTGGATTCACAGTACTTCAGTGAGGGTGCGGGAATGGCTGCTTGTTGGGCAAGAGTTCCGAGTCCCATGCATGCAAATAAGTGATAGATCGCGCGGTACGACAAAAGGCGCCACACGTGCCGAGCCCTGCCGCCAAGCGAGGCCTTGCTTCTCACCGTACTGGGCCGACATGAAGCTGAAGCACTGCTCCACGGCGGGCTGCGGGAAGGCGGTGTGGTTCAGGTAGGCGAAGCGCTCCAGCCTGTCATGTTATATGTGTGAGAGAGGGGAGCGAGTTGGATCCAGCTTACTCAGCAGCAGGGCCTTTCTGGAGATACTGGTCTGCCGCGACAGAAGGCAAGGCCTTGTGTTGATAGCGATGGGACGTGAGGGACAAGCTCCGACCCCGTTAGGGTCCATTGCACTGGTCGACACCCGAGGTGTGCCGAATGCACAGCCCGCCCGCGTGGCAGTCCTCGTTCATGCGTCACAAATGCATGCTGTCGCTGCTCAAACTCCAGTCACTCCAGCAACTCACTGGGCGCGGGCCACGTCATCGGGCAGGTCCTCAGCAGGGGGCACCGAGGCATCCCGGGCCGCCACCTGCACGTGCGCGGCGGCATCCATCGGGATGGGGTCCGGGCCGCACGCTATGCGCTTCTATCTTGCAATGTAGCATTCTTATGGTACGCGACCTCCAACGTACGGTTCGTGCCCATGCCGTACCTGGACGACCGCCAGCACGGCCGCGTCCAGCTCCCGGCCGCCGTACAGGTTGTTGGTGGAGCGGGGAAAGCCGAAGGAAGCGGAGGCGACATCGCCAAACAGCTCGCAGTGGGTGGCCTGGCAGGCTGCAGGTGCACGGGTGCAACACAGTTGGCCAGGGCGGTCAGTCACCACGGCAGGAGTGGCTGGTGGCGCACCCGCACTGCGCAGGCGTGTGGACCAGTGCAATGCGGGTGTGCCAGTGCACAGGGCGACCTTTTACAAGCCCCTACCCGTGTAGTTGGTATGGAAAGGCCCGGCGCCGGAGGCCAGGACATAGGTCCCCGGCGTGTTGCACTTGACCAGCACGTCAGCGCGGTTGCCTGGCGCAAGGATGAGGTCGCTGGCGGCAGTGGTGGCGCCGGCGGGCTTGGACTGGAGGCGGCGAGGAAGCAGCGGCAGCGGGACGGCATCGCGGCCCAGAAGCCAGATGCTGTGGGGAGTAAGCATCGAGGGATAGGGCGCAACGGAGATGAAGCGGCGGCGGGTTACACCACCAACGTGTCCAACAACTAAAGGCACGTGGCAAGTGCAGTACGCGGCTAGCTAAGCCAGCTGCAACCGCTGACATACCGTTTGTTCCCTGCTGGCCCCTCACCTGCAGTCGGCGGGTTGCATCGAGCCGTCCGCCAGCACCTGCACATGAGCCGCACACGCACAATGGCGGGCGTGACGGGCGGCAAGCAAAGAAGTACGTAGCGTATTGACGGCATTCGCACCCTCCACCACGCCTGAACTCACGTCGCAGCCCCCACGCTGGCACGCACCCCCCGCCACGCACCTGCTGGAAGGTGAGGTCCAGCCACTTCATGGTCATGGTGTTCAGCAGCTGCCAGCGGGCGTAGCTGCGGGCGCGGGGGGCGGGGGCGCAGGGTTAGGAGGAGGAAGGAACACGTGCCTGCTTGCTGGTGGAGGCTAGCGGAAACCCTCGTGACCCAAGCCGACCACATTAATTTGGCTGCACCCACGCACGGCGCTCACGTATTATCGGTCAGGGTGATGGTCGGCTGGAAGGCGCCGTTGACCAGGCCCCAGTCGCGGCCCGCGGCGTTGGAGTACTTGGGCTGGGCGGTGCCGTCGGGAAGCACGTCGTACAGCAGGGGGCTCACGTTGCCTTCGCCCGGGTCGGCACCCAGGAACCTGCGGCAGCGTCGGAACAGAAAGATGCTATGCGAACAAACGCCGAACAAACGCCGGTTGCTGTTGAACCAACGATCGGGCCAAGGGTTGGCTATCTTCACTCCAAACGCGACGGTCCCAACCAGCAGCAGTGACATTGAAGAGCCTGGAGAATCCGCTTTAGTGGACAACTCACGGGATGGAGTCGTCCCCCGGCTCGCCGGTCGAGGTGTTTCGGAACCACAGCGCATCGAAACGCAGGATGGTGCTCAGCTCCAGGGGCTGGGCCCGCATGATGCCCAGCAGCTGGTTGAAGGGCCCGGTGACGGCCTTGCTGGCGGGCTCGTACAGGTCGGGCAGGCCGCCGGGCAGCCAGGACTCGGGGATGATGAGGGGGCCCGCGGCGGTGGGCACCTGGATGCCGCCCGAGCCGTGATGGTGCGGGTGGTACCTGTGTGCGTGTGTTGGCACCGAGCACGCCATGGGTTGCCACAGTGTACACGCCATGTGGAGAGAGGTGTGCGTCCTCACAAGAGCCGAGCGCGCGCAACGGCAGCAAGCCCGGTGCAAGCCATGTGAGGTATTGCCCATCGGTGGCCCTGGCCCCCACGCACCAGCCGACGCCGGGCGGGGAGCCGCCCATGGGGTAGGTGTACTGCAGGGTGGCGCCGGGGGCAAGGCCCAGGGCGTACGGGCGGTCGCCGACGTAGATGTTGTCGCCAAGCACCTGGGATTGTGGTTATGTGTTGGCGAGGTCGATGTCGTACTTCGAAATCCGCAGCGGTCTGATCAGAAAGATAGATGGTCAGGAATGTGCTGAATGTGCGGCAACGCGTGTGGTTCCCTCCCGGCCCCCCTGTCGTGAGTCGTTGTTGGTTTGAAGTCATGCGAAACGCCAACTGGGCCCGATGCCAACCCGGACTACACGCACCTGGCAAACCTGCTGCGAGGACAGGTCGGCGTTGCAGTAATAGTCGGCAAGGCCGGCGGCGGCGGCGGGCAGATCCGTGGCGGCGGCCTCATCACAGATACCCGAAGTCGTCACTGCACCCGGGTCCACCTGCGTGCGTGCATGCATACAGCACACACGCAGCAGTGAGAATGGAAAGCATGCCGACACTCATTCATAAAGCTCCATCCCGCTTGGTCACACAGAGCGCAAGTAAAACACGGACGGCGATGATGTGCGTGAATACTCTAAGCACGCACCTTGAGGCCGTGCGTGTGCAGGTTGGTCCACTCCAGGTCATGGGGCCCGTTCTCGGTCTTGGTGGGCGCGTCGGGGCAGGACGCCACGCCCTGAAAAGGCAGGCTGCGAGGCGGCAGGTTTACGGCGAACGCACACACGCCCGGCACCGGTCAGAAAGTGGTGATAATCATTAACAAGCACCCAAATGCCATGAAACCCGCCGGATATCAGTTATGAGTTAGCAGAGGTTGACGGAGTTCAAGCGACAGCTATTCCCTGTAGAAATCAAGCGCGCGCATGCACGTACTTGTTGGTGAGTGCGATGCTGAAGTTGCCGCACACCGCCTCCACCACAAGCGCAGGGGCCAGGAGCGCCTGCTTCTGCTGCTGGTACGGCTCCTGGTGTCTGTGCTTCTGCTGCTTTGCGGCGGTCGTGTTGTCCAAGGGGCCTGAGGCGGAATGCGTCGAGGACAGCGCCTGGGCCTGGGCCTGGTTGTCGGGAGCTGCCGGCATGGGCCTGCCGCCGGACACGAAGTAACGAGGCGTGGTGAAGGTGAGGGACGTGGCGGCATCCAGCGACACCTGGGGCGCCATCCATGTGAAAGGGGGAACGTGGTTATGGACAACCATTGAATATAACGGCAGGAACAAAGCGAGGGAGGGGGCGGCGCTGAGAGGAACGAGAATGTCAGACGGGCGCGTGCAGGTTATGCGTTCAGCAGGTACGGTAGGTGGGGCCGAAGACACCGCGTGGTGCTCCGACCATAGCATCACACGCAACTGCCAGCAGCCGTGCTCAGCTACAGACTCACGGTGACGTCCGCCGGCTGAAGGCTGAGGCTGGCGGCGCCATGAGAGGTTAGCTGCACATGCGGGATCGTGGGCAGAGCGCTGGGCCGGATGGGGATGACGATGGTCGGACGGGAATCGGCCGCCTCCTGTCGCCGCAGGTGCCGCCGGGGCTTGACTGCGGCAGTGGCCGGCAGGTGGCCATACGTCTCCCCAAAGAGCGCGCGCCGAGGGCCGCTGCTGCGAGAGCCCGCGCTGGCAGCTTGGTGAGCAGCCGCAGCAGCCGCAGAAGCAAGGGGCACGGCCAGCAGCGCGACGACCAGCAGCAGGGGGCCGAGGGTGGGGAAAGGCCCGCGGCGCTGTCGGTCGAAGGCCGCCATGGTGGTCTGCGGTTGCCGCAGCGAGACGAAAACAGGGTGGTCATAAAGGCACCCTTCAAGTGAAATCTTGGAAACTTGCGCTTGCTTTGGGGCGAAGGGTGAGAGACACATGCCAACTGCCAGGCCCTCAAACACTGAGAAGCGTGCGGCAGCGCAAGGCCTAGCTTTAATCACCACGACTACGCAGGAATCAAGTAGCGACAGTCGCACAAAGCAAGGCGTCGCCGGCCGACGAGGCCCTTTGCTCTTCATGCGCATGCGCCTCGTGACGGCGACAAAGTGGGCCAGCACTGTTATGTGCTAGCTATAACCGTTGTGTAGACCCTACGCGCTCGCGCATGCCAGTCTCACGATGTTGCGCGCGGCCAAACGCCGAGACGGGTAGCAAAGAAACGGCTAGGTTCCCCGCTGAGTTTTGCGAGCGTTGCTGTGAGTATTTAGCACGAGTCAGGATGAAATGCTACGGAACGAGCGCGCGCGGGCTGAATGTGTTACCGCGGCTAACTGCTCCGATCCGCGCCGCGTGTGCTTTAAGCGGCCGTGTCTGAAAGCACTCGCGCGCCTGCTCTGTGGGCAGTATTTCGGGCCTCTGCCGGACCACTGCGAATAACCGTCCCTGAATCATTCTTCGTCCCCTTCTCGTTCCCCCCTCGTCCACCGCTTCCACGAACCCTTGGATCTGGAGCGCGCTGCGAACCCTACCCGCCAACTCCTTCAACAGCGAAGCCTGCATAATATAAACGACGAGTACATCTCACCCTCTATGCCACGAATCCAATCCTTGTGCTTGAAGCTTGTAATTTTGCGGACAGCTCGCCTCAATCGCGGTCGCGCGCTCTGTACTCCGCGATTATTTTGCAGCAATGTATAATCCCTGATGATATGGTTTTCAAAGCGCGGGAAGCTACCCCGTTTAAAATTAAATGGCCCAGCCAAGTTTCGTGTGGTCTTGTCGCCAGCGATTGTGGCATATGCATTTGTGCGAAGACGTGCATCTATCGACCACGACAATAAACAGGTTAGAAGGAGTGGAGCGCAAGGTATGACCAAACAGACCCGGCGCAGGAGTGCAGAAATAAGTGTTGGTTGGTGGAAATAGGTATAGCTACACTGCTCATCGTCCAGCCTTCAGTTGTGTACACAATTTGGTCACAGCCTGTGGGGACGTACCCATGCGCACCCGAAGTCCGCCCCCTCCGGCCGAATTCGGGATGCATCATCGGGATGAGGACCGCCGCCACCAGTGGCTGGCCGCATCCTAGCACTAATATGCTGCTGACCTCCAGATATGCGAAGGAGACCGCACGGCGGTTGGGAGCTGCTGCCGCTGGTCAGCGCTGTGCCGCAGCGGCGGCCGCACGTGCGCACGTGCGCGGCAAGGGGTTCCTGTGCATGGCCGCTTGGGCGCTGGCGGCGGCGCGGCGCGACGAGGCCTCGCAATCACCGCCGCCGCTGCCGTCGCAGCAGCATCAGCAGGTAGCCAAGCAGTTGCCATGGCAGGGGCACGTGGGGCACATGGCACAGCGACACTGCAGCGGGGCTGGCAGACCTGCTCGTGGCAGCCGCGGCGAGGCCGGCTGGTGGATGACCTCACACCGCCACGGCGGCGCCGCCTGCGAGACCAGTAGACATAGGACTTGTGTCTGCAGCTATGCCAGCAGCAGGCGCTGCGTTAGCGGCAGGCACGTGCCAGCGCAGCACATGCCGCACACAGGCGCACACTGCAGCAGGAGACCGGGGGCCATGGATCGGGCAGCGCCGCGGCGGGCGGACCGTCACCACCGGCCATTACATACGCCATACGGAGGCCCTGGCTTTGAAGACAGTGCAGTTTTGGACGTCAGTGATGGGGATGGGCCTTTGGCAATCGGTGGTGGCAGCTGCAGAGGCGGCGGCAGCGCCACACTGAAAGCTGCAGCAGGCAAGGCGGGTGGCAGCACGGGTCAGGCTGGATGCAGGTGGCCGATGCAAGAGGCCAGTCGGGCCAGTGGCTGCTGCACCAGGCTGGAGCAGAGCCACTATCCTGCTGCGGCGCCGGCCACTGGCACAGGCCTGCGCTGCCCGCTGCACCAGCCTCGCAGACGGCACAGCGAGACAGGGGGCCGCAGCCAGGGGCTCGGCGGCACGGCGGCATGCGGGCTGCAGCCGAGTGGGGCACTCCAGCCGGGGCTGCCAGCTGGCGCACTACGGGAGGGGGCAGCGGCTGCACCGGGCGGCCGAAGCCCCCCAGGAACACCCCGGCGCGCGGCCCACGCCGGTCCCTCTGCTTCGCTCGCGGGGTCACAGGAGCCCGAAACAGCCTGCGGCTGAAGGCAGAAGCGGGAGCAGCAGCCGTGGCCCGGACGCGACCTTTTGGCGCACTGGGGCCAGTGCCAGTCTTGGCGCACCCGGGGCATCCGCCAGCGCCGGCCGCCGCTGTTGCTGGCGTAGTTTGGGTCCACGCCGCCAGGCGGGACGTAACCCTGGTGCATTGCCGCACCAGGGCGCATGTAGCCGGAAGCGCTGTGTGCGCCGCGGTGACGGGCAACCTGGCGGGCTGTGGACGGCTGCTGGGCGAGCCGGGCCAAGAGCTGGGCGGGGGAGGTGAAGGCTTGCTTGTCACCGTGCAGGGCTGCGGAGGTAGGCCATAGCACGGGGCTTCAGCTGCTGCTCACTGCCAACCGGCTCGTGCGTGGGTGCGTGTTCACGGCGGAGCATGTGGCAGCCGGCGGGGGAGGGTAGTTCATCAGTTTGCGTCACCGAGCAGCAGTGCATGTGCGGCCCGCCGTGCACGCGGTGATGCGGAGGCTGGCAGTGGAGAGCAGTCGGTGAGTTGATGCGGAGAGGGTCCCCTGCTCCCGTCTCATGGCAATTGCGCTGCAGCAGCGCGGATGCTGGGTGTGGTGATGGACAGGGAGGGGCGGCGAGGTTGAGTCAGCGCGGCACAGATAGGATACGCTTTCCTACGCATGTTGTCTGTTGGCGGCTGAAGGTCCACATGGTGAGCTGTCGGTACCCAAGTTATATGGTGTCAATGTGCGTGGGGCCGCCAGCAGCTAGGATCCGCAGGCGTGGATTGCGGCGCGGCCGGAGGCGGAGCAGCAGGGCGGAGCAGGTCAAGTGGAGTTGGAGATGGAAGAAACAGCAAATCCCAAGGAAGACCAAAAGTCGCTGGAAGGCAGCGCGCCGGGCCGAGGCAACGTGGGCCCCTTATCAACACGCACGAGCATGACTGAGGAGTGAGGGCGTAAAGCGCGTGTTGTGTACTGTTGCGTACGGGCGTAGGGCGGATCTTGGGGTGGATAGCGCACTGAGCTGCTCGGTCTGGCCAAGTCTGGCTGGAAGCCGCTGTGGCGCACCCCACACACTCTTCACTCTCCGGGTTGTCTAGCCAGACCGCGCGTCGCAGATAGCACACAATGAACTGCGTGCCATTTCCTCCCTCGAAGACAGGCGTAGCCTATCGTGCCTGAACTCCTGTCCGCGCCTTCCCCAGCCAACCACGGGGCTCAGCCGTTTGCTCCGGCACACCGTGGCATGCTCAGGCGCTCAGCACCGGTTACACACTCAGTCACACACACACACACCGCAACGCTGGCCTAGATGCAGGTCCGAAACCTCCGAAGGCGCCAGACAGCGACGGTCCATGCGTTGCCAAGAGCCCAAGACTGTTGGTGCAGTACCCGTGGTAGGCATGCCAGGGGCATGCCGCATTGCCCTGGATCACGGGTTGCTGAAAAATAATGGCCGGACAGCCGTAGGTTAGGGTTGCCAGCGTTTTAGGCCTGCACCACTGGCCGGCGCCGCTTTGTGTGTTAACCATGCGACATGTTGAAAAAGCCCGCCCTCCAGTTGCGCCAGCTGCAGCCCCAGAACCGATTCAGCCGTGTATGCAGCTGCGGATTGACGTGATTCAATGGTATGATCCCAATGAGCATTTGACTTTTTGCTCGCTCAGTCCTCAGAGCGGCAACCGCATTGTACGACCCGATCCAAGCCTGTTGCTCCGGAGCGTATTTAGTCTGCTTGGGGCTCACAAACAAACTGTCTTTTTGTGCGCCTGTCTTTTAGGGTGGCAAATGGCCTGCCGCGATGGCGGCAATTCTTTGGAGTGCTCGGCGAGTTGCAACTGCGGAGCTCGCGGACCTGTTCGCTGAAGGATTTTAGCGTCCTTCATAAGGTGAGTCCTAGCCATTTCAGTTCAGGGCGCTAAAGGGCAGCGGCGGGAGCGATTGGGGCCAACGACTAGAGATAGCAGTAGCGCACGAGGCCCGCGAATTGCAGCTACAAGCAGCATTTGCTTTGTTGCTGCCATAATGTATGCATATGCTTTGCGTATGCAAGCCGACTGTGGCGCTTCACCTGGGTGCAATTGCAGGCGAGATGGTCCGCTGCGACGCGCAACGAGCCGGGGCATCCGCCTCTTCTCTTCTTTCTTTTCGGAGTCTTCTCTGTCGATGGCGGCCCGGCGCATGAATTGATTGATGTGACCACGGGCGTGCCACCGACATGACGTGCAAGCGATTCCGGCTCTCTTTCCTCTATTATTCTTGCAGCGCACTCATTGCAGTGCTGCGCGGACGATTGATTCTTTTGGCGGGAGGTCAATATGAACACGGACTTGAAGGAAGGCGGGAGGCCGGGAGGCAGGGCGGCAGGCAGCGGGTGCGCCAGGCGCGCCCCTGGACACGGACGGCACGCACCGCACGACCTAGTGCGGCAGGGCGGCGCGCTCTAAAAGAAGCTCATTGTGTGCAGCATTAGGTGCAAGGTAGTTTGAGTGAGTTCGGCAAGAACTGTTTGTGTAGATGTAGAATTGCGTCGCGGAAAACCGTTCGGTACCGGACCCCGCTGGCTGAGCCGTGTATTGCAACTGACGGCCCACAACTGTAATGCGATGCACGATGCGAAGCTTTGTACTCGCCAAGCTCCAGCCCAAGGTATACACGTCACCGGGGGGCCGGGGAACCCCTCAGCTCAGAACAGATTGGATAGCCGTCGCCCCCAGGGTTCGTGTGCTGGGTTCGCCCCCGGCCACCTGACATCCTGCCACATTACCTCACGGACTGGTGAATACACGATACTACTAGCACTGTAACGAGCCCACCACGAACTGGGTGGAAATAATAGTCTCATTTCAGCCCGTCGACTCGCGCCCCGTTATAATTCTAGGCCCTACTCCAGTAACTGCTTTTAAAGGCTCTGTATATTTAGTGTATGCTAGGCGGGAGGCAATCTGTCAAGGATGTAGACCGTCGCATAACCTCACGGCGGAGCAAAAGCAGTCACTACAAATTTAGGCGCTTGGTAATACCTTTTAGGAAACTGAGGACGATGCGCGTCGCCAGCTCAGGAGTCGGAGCAGCTGCCGGGTTGGGCGCGTCGGGACGCTGCCCCTGGCCCCTGGACCCGCCTCGCGCCTTCGCCGGCGCCGGGGCAGTCCGCGCCTGCTTCCCGCGCACCCAGCTCTCCCCCATCGGCGGCGATAGCCCCAACCTCGGGCCCATCTTCATGCCCAGCCGCACGCAGCGCGCCTCACGCTCTGCGGCGACGTCAGCCGCCGCCTCGCCGCGTGCCGCCATCGGCGGCGGCAGCGGCAGTCGCCGCCGCGCGCTCATCCGCCGCCGGCCGCAGCCGCGCGGCTCGGCTCGGCGGCGGCGGCGCTACCGCGATGAGGCGGGCCTGCTTCCGGACATGGATACCGACTCGCCGCGCTTCCCGGGGCGGCTGACGACCGAGCTGGGCTCCGCCAACGGGCCGCTGCAGCTGGCGGCGCTGCTGGCCGAGTATGGCGCCTATATGAGCGGCCCGCAGGTATGAGGGTGAGGGGGGGGGGGTTGAAAACACCAGCCCAATCTAAACCCAAGCGAAACTAGACAAGAGGGCGGGGGGTAATTTTCTCCAATTCCCAAATCAACCATTGCCAACCCAAAACCCATGTGGGGGGGCGAGCTGCTGGTTGCGAGGGAGGGGGGGCTGCCGGTTGCGCGGAAGCCAAGTCCTGTTGCATGTCGTGCTCAAACGGAGGAGGCTCGGCAGATTCTGTGAGGGGCTGTGCATGTGTGTGAGAGAGAGCCAGCCACCCTGAAGGTCCCCGCGCCGGCGCGGCGCAGGTGGCGTTGGCGCTGGGCCGCCTGGCCGCCTTCGCCTCCTTCCAGGCCCTGTCCCCCGAGCAGCTGGCCGCGCACCGCCGCGCCGCCCGCCGCTGCTGCCTGCTGCTGCTACAGCCGGGCCTGGGCGGCGGCGGCGGCGGCAGCAGCCTGGGCGCCGTCGGCCTGGCGGCGTTGGGGGTCGCGGGGGGAGGCACGGGCAGCGGCGAGCCGCGGCCGCGGCTGGCGGAGTGCGAGCCGCTCAGCCTGGCACGTGCGTCGTACGCGCTGGGGCGGCTGGGTCTGTACGACAGCCAGCTGCTGGAGCTGCTGGTGCAGGTGCGTGTGCTGGAAACAGACACGGAACGAAGCTGCCAAACACGCGCGCGCACTTACTCACAAGTACCTGGTGCACGTGCGTGTGCGTGTGCGTGTGCGTGTGTGTGTGGTACACATGCATGCCGTAGGGTGCGGCGCGGTTGGGGCGGTTGGGGCGGTTGGGGCGGTTGGGGCGGTTGGGGCGGGGGCAGCAGCAACTGCCGGGGGCCCGGCAAAGGCCGACCACGGGGGTCCTCCTGCCTTAGCGAGCGGCGTCGCCTGCCCCGCCCGCTCCATTGACGCCTCCCACTCCACGAACCAAATAGCCCCGCCCGCGCCCCACCCCGGCGTCAGCACCCCCGCCGTCAACGCTCCCGCCGCCACCCCTGCCGCCTGCAGGAGTCCGGCACGCGGCTGCACCTGTTCGCCGCGGACGCGCTGGCGGCGCTGCTGGGCGGGCTGGCGGCGCTGGGGCACCGGCCGCCGGCGCAGTGGTGGGACCGCTACAGCCTGGAGGTGTACGCGCGGTGAGGGGGGCGGGTGAGGGAGCGGGGGGTTGCAAGGATGGATATAAGACCAAGCCCAACTGGAGTGAGGCCGGGGATCTAGAGGATGGAATCCATCCGTATTTGATGCTGTGTGTGGGTTTGCGGTGGCAAGCTCAGCGCGCCTGCTGGCACACAGCCGGCTGCGCCTACCGCTTCACTTCCTCCCCAACATCTGGCACCCTCGCATGCCGCCGCTCCATCCCCACCCCTCCGTCCGCCCGCCTTGCCTCCCTCCAATCCCATGCACAGGTTTGGGCTGTTCAGCTGCCAGGAGCTGGCTGTACTGCTGTACGGCTGCGCCCGCCTGTCGTACAACCCCTCGCCCGCCTGGGCCGCCCGCGCCCTGGAGGCATATCGGGCGGCGGCGGCCGCGCCGTACGCGCCGCCGCTGCCGGCGGCCGGCGTCAAGTTCGCCTTCGCGCTGGCGACGCTGCAGGTGCGGCTGGTGGCGGTGGTGATCCCCTGCGAGCGCCCGCACAGGCCCGCTCCTCACAGGACCCCATCGCAGACACCCCGTTGCCGTTGCCTGCGCCTAGTGCCCGAGCCGCTTCCCCACTAGTGTTTAGTTAGTTGGTTTGGCTTGGGCTGGTATTCACAACCCACCCCAACCCGCCTGCTGTCTGCTCTTCCACACATCTCACCTCAACTCACCTAAACCCCACATCGCACCCCTGCCGCGCCCCCACATGTACACCGCACCCCCATTCCCCCGACCCCCAGATCCGCCCCAGCTTCAACTGGCTGGGCGCCTTCATGACCCGCGCCCGCCCCCACCTGGACGCCCTGTCCGCGCGCGAGCTGGCCGTGCTGCTCTGGGCGCTGTCGCGACTGCTGCTGCCACACACGCCACCCCCGCCGGCGCCGCACACGCAGCACGCGGCGGGCAGCAGCGGCGCCGGCAACACCCCTGATGCCAACACCGCTACCAACACTGCGACCGCTGTCTCTGGCGCCGCCGGATCCAGCTACTTGCAGCTTTTGGACCGGGTGTGGCTGGACGCCTGGCTGCGCTGCACCGCGCGGCGGCTGCCGGGGGCCAGCGCGGCGGCGCTGGTGCTGGCGCTGCAGGCGCTGGCGGTGCTGCAGGTGGGGGCGCGTGTGGGAGTCGCGGCAGTCTGTGCGAGTGGGCGTGCGGTGGCTGACTTGTTGGTTGAAGGGGTATGTTTGGGCTGGGCAGCTGGGGGACTGTGCTGGCGGGGTATGTGTGGGCGGGTGACAGTACGGTACGTGGTTGTGTGCAAATGTGTGCACATGTGTGCACACCAGCGGGTTGCGGTCCTGGTACTTGGCCAATACACGGGTGGGCATGCGCATGCCGGGGTGTGTGTCAAGCCGCCGAGGCCGCCCGCGCCCCGCCCACGCGCACCAACGCCCGCGGCGCGACCCGCTCATACGCACACGGCCGCGCAGGTGTACCCGCTGCCCTCCAAGTTCTCGGCCGCCCTGCTGGACCGCGTGGCGGAGGTGCTGCCGCCGCCGGCGCTGCCGCCGCAGCAGCAGCAGGCGCAGCAGCAGCAGACGCTGGGGGCATCAGGAGTGATGGGGGCCCTGACAGAGGAGCTGCCGTACGAGGGCGGTGTTAGCCTCGGCGAGTTGGACGACGACCAGCAGCTGCAGGCGGGGGCGGGGGCGGGGGCGGAGGCGGGCGGCGCGCGGCTGAGCGGCGCCGAGGTGGTATCGGTGCTGCTGAGCCTGGTGGCGCTGCGGGTGCGGCCGGGGCCCGACTGGATGGAGGCGTGTCTGGCAGGTGGGTGGGCCGGGCCGAGTGGGCAGGGCTGGTCGGGTTGCAGGGCTGGTCAGGGTGCAGGCCGCTGCAGGTGGTTGCTAGGTCATGGGCATCACGGCATTGCCTGCAGCGCGTGAGGCGGAGCAGCATGTGGCCTTTTGAGGCTCGCACCCTGCCACTGAGGCCCCGTGCCCCTGGCAAAGTCGAATGTGAAAAGGCCGCCTGCCCCTGCCTGCGCGCAGCGCTGGAGCCGCAGCTGCGCGTCCTGCCGCCGCCCATGCTGCTGGAGCTAGCCTGGGCGCTGGCCCGCCTGCGCTACCAGCCGGCCAAGCCCTGGGTGGCAGCCCTGCTGGGGGCGCTGGGCGCGGCGCGCGCGGGGCTGAGCGCCGCGCAGCTGGGGCTGCTGGCGTGGGCGCTGGCGCAGATGCAGGTGCGGGCGCGGGTAGGGGGTTGCGGGTGCGGGTGAGGGTAGGGGGGTGCGCGTAAGTACGGCGAAAGATGAAATGCGCAGTCGCGGTGGAACGGGGTGGGCGGTGACGCTGCGGTAGGGTCCTCGTAGCCCCATCTACCGTAGTTAGGTTTGGCAGAGCCTGGTCTGGTTATTTACAACCCACCGCCACTCCGTGCCCAGGCTTATCGCCAATCGCGCCACCTGCCGCCCGCTACCCGACCACCTCCACCCCCCTGCACCCCAACTGCGCTGCGCTGCAGGTCAAGGCGGCGGGCGCGCTGCAGAAGCTGCTGTCACCGCACAAGGACATGGTGTCTGTGGCGGGGGCGGGGGGCGCCGCTGCGGGGCCGGGGACGGGGCCGCCGGACTACGCGGCAGGGCCGGCTGCAGCCCGGGCTGTGGTAGTGGCAGTAGCACCCGGCGCTGCGAGTGTGGGGGCCACCGCGTCGTCCAGGGGAACAGGGCCTGCGCGCAAGCGCGGCAGCGGCGGCGCCTCACCGCCACTCCAGGATGCGGCGGGGGCGGGGGCGGGCGGGAGTGCGGACGGTGGCGGTGGCCGGGGCGGCGGCCCGCCCGCAGGTTTGGGCGGCTATGAGGCGGGGCTGCAAGCCAAGCTGCTGGAGTTGATGGGTGCCGATTAATGAAAGTGACACGCCGACCGGGGCTGCCATGTTCGGAATGGTTCCTGTGGCACCAAAGCAAGAAGCGGTGAATGCGGTTTGCATTGTTGGAGTATTTCCGCCGATTAGGCGGGGGTTGGTGCTTGATCTGTGCTGCTGTTGTCGATAGCGGCTGGACGCGGCTGGGCCTGGTGGAACGAATGGTGACGGCTCGAGGAACTGAGGTGTGATGCAGCATTGCAATCCGCAACCCTGGACCCGGTCCCTCCGCGGCTCCATCAGGGGGCGGGGGGGGGGTTCTCCTGTCCTGATATGGCGCAGCGGCTGCGTCAGCACAGAACGTGCCATGAGTGCGCCCCTCGTGTAAGCGGACGCCGCATGCGCGCGGCGGTCTGTCAGCTTGTCCGCGCATTGTGCTTGCAGGCGGGGTTGTGTGCGAGTACTGGTTGAGCACAGCGAGACTGTGAGCTCGGGCGTCTAGCAGTGGTGCCGGCGTGCTTGTTGCGGGGTTGCGTGCGAGTACTGGTCGTACTGATGCGAGCTGAGCTGGTCGGCTGTGCCGACTTGTGGTAGGGCCGGGATAGGACAGGTAATGACCCATAGTCTACCCATAGGACTAAAGTGTCGGTTCACGGACAGTCGCGGAAGTCGGGCGGACTCATGCAGGCGCGTCGCCAATTCTTAAGCCTCGCGCGTCACTGAATTGGCCTCTTTTGACGCAACTGTTTATTACAGGAATACATACACTCAAACAGCACCACCGTCCCCTCTGCGCGCCCTTGCGGCGCTGGAGCGCTGGCTGCGATGTGTGCTGCAGCGTGTGTGTGCTGCAGAGTCTGGAGGACAGGTTGACCCCTGTCCTCCCCAGCCGTCCGGCCTAGGTCCGTGATGTGAGGAGCTTAGATGGCGGTACGTGTTACCCCGTCCTAGCTCTAGCCCTCTTACACCGTCCTGAGTGGTCACCTGTTCTGGGCGTAAACTCAACACATTGTTCGCGTGTGGGGACGCCGCGTTGGCGAGAGCCACGGATGGCCCTAATATACCGCGGGGGCATGACGCACCCGCGGAGGGCACTGTAACAATAACGCGACGCTGCCCCCGTCCTGGCCTTAACCAGTGACCTTGCAGCCGCGCCACAGCATCACGAATGCCTAGCCGCCGCCGCCGCAGCTGCAGTCCCCAGGCCACCTCTCCCACCACCAGCCACCGCGCCGCCAGTGCCAGCCGCCGCAGCCGCTGCCACCGGCCGCAGCCGGCGCATCGCCGCCACCCGCATTCCGTCCAGCGGGCAGGCATACGCCACGTCCGCGGCCGTGTGCGCCCGCAGGCAGTAGTAGCAGAACACGTGGCGGCACGGCAGCGCCACCACCGCCGTCAGCATGTCGCTGCTGCCACACACCGGGCAGGCGGTGTTGGCGGGCGACGACGCGGCCGCCTTGCGCGCCCCTGCCGCTCCTCCTGCTCCCTTTGCCGTCGCACCTGCTGGCAACGGCGTCCCGCCCTCGACCGCGCCTCCCGCTGCCTCTGTTTCTGCGACTGCCCCATCGGCCGCCGCTGCCGCCGCGACGACGCCGTGCAGCGGCGACAGCAGGCTCTGCGGCCGCGGCAGCGCCCGCAGCACGGCCCGCCGCAGCCGCGCCAGGTCCACCATGGGCAGCAGCAGCAGCAGCGCCTCACTCAGCTCCTGCCACACCTGTTGGGAACCAAAGCGAGAGAGAGCGAGCGAGAGGGAGAGCGGACACGGCTTCTTGAATCAGAGGGGCCCCTGCGTGCCGTCACCGACACGCCCCACCGCCCCGGCCGCGCCCCACCGTCCCGGTCGCTTTGCCAGTGCGGCAGTCCCCCCTCCACAGCCCTGGCTGCGCCCCAACGCCCGCCACCCCTCCACAGCCCCCCGCCCGCTGCCCACCAGCTGCCTGTTGAGGTACTCGAAGCTGATGATGCGGCTCATGGCCGCCTGGCGCCACACCAGCCGGCAGCCCAGCAGCCGCTCCAGCAGCGTCCTGGTCGGGCGCGCGTGGTGGTGGGTGCGTGTGGAGGTTGGGGGTGCGGTGCGGCACACTGTGGCACAACGAGCAGCCGCCGCCACAGCAGCACCCCAGCAGCAGCAACACCGCCGCACCTGTAGTCGCCTCGCACCAGGAACAGCCACGAGTTGGCCAGCGCCGCCGCCGCCACCGCGCCCTCCGCCTGGCGCATGGCGCCCCACACCCGCCGCCGCCAGCTGCCCTCCTCCGCCTCCGCCCACTCGCCGGCGTGCGCCGCCCGGCACAGCCGCGCCCACGC
The DNA here is from genome assembly GCA_016834605.1 of Chlamydomonas incerta. Lineage (NCBI taxonomy): Eukaryota > Viridiplantae > Chlorophyta > Chlorophyceae > Chlamydomonadales > Chlamydomonadaceae > Chlamydomonas > Chlamydomonas incerta. The sequence continues at coordinate 96,499 of JAEHOC010000111.1, forward strand.
GTACGGCAGCGCCACAGTGCCCAGCCCCAGGGCCACGCGCTGGCCGCGGCTCAGGCCCGGGCCGTCCACGCCGCTGCGCCCCACACAGGCCTGCAAAAGCGGGGCGCCCGGCGGCACGGAGCTGTCCCGGTCACGCGGCGAGGTGCAGCGCAGCGCGGCGCGGCGCGGCGCCACCCGGGCCGGGTCGGTCGCGCCGAGGCCGCGACAGGCCTCCAACCCAGGCAAGCCGTTTGCCGCAACCGTCGCAACCCCATCATTGCCCGCTCCCGCCCGCCCGCCACCGCACCTTGTCCGCCGCCACGGCCCACTCGTTGCGGTACCTCAGGTTGAGCAGCTCGGAGCCGGGCGTGGCGCGGCCGGTGCCGGCGCCGCCCCACACCGACAGGCCAAACACCTGGCGGAGAGGAGACGCCGCGGCGGCGGCAGAGCAAGCAGCGCGGCGACATAATGAGCAAGGAGCAGCCAGGAGCACGTGCCCCGCAACAACGTAGGCGACAGGAGTACTAGCACATAAAGCTGCCCTCAGGCGCAAAGGCGCGCCCGGGCACACCTGCTCGCCCGCGCACACCCGCCCGCCCGCTCGCCCGCGGACCCCGCCGCGCACCAGCAATGACAGCACGGCGCGGACCTCAGGCTCTAGCGCCGCCGCCTGGCCCTGCGCGTGGGGCCACGGATGCCGGCGTGAGGAGCAGCGCATTTGCCGAGTTCCAGTTTCCGTTGGCCGGTCCGGGCTTTGTTGGTCCCCCCTCAAGACATGTGGTCTCCTGCCTCGCTGGCGACCGTGCGACCGCTCGTCACAGCTGCCGACAGCGCATGAGACCAAAGGGTCGCATCGCGGCCCTTACAGCCACCGACACGCCCGCTCACCGGCCTGAAGTGGTCAAACAGCTTCACCATTTGTTCCTGTGTGCAGTGGAAAGTGAAAGGCGCGGTGCGTCAAGGTGGTGGCTGCCAGGGGTGGCTGCAGCCGTGACGCCCACAGCCGGCAACGGAATGTCCGGGTTCCCGCACCCTGTGTCACCACCAGCCTTCACTGCAAGTCCCCACCCACCCACCCACCCACCCACCCACCCACCCACCCACCCACCCACCCACCCACCCACCCCGCCACACACAACTGTTGACGTTAGGTCACAGGCGGCGCACCTGCAGCATGCCACTGAGCTCCGCGTCCAGACGCAGCGCGTCCACCTGGGAGGAGCGCAGGATGTGCAGCGGCGGCGGCTGGCACCCGGCCGCGGCGCTGGCGCCGCTTCCGTGATGATTACTGCCGGCCCTGCACGACGGCCAGCGCAGGTGTGCATGAGGTGCGACTTAGACGTCCCCCCTGTGCGTCTGGGTGCAGATCTGTATCATCAGCCGGAAGCCGGTGTGGCAGCGCGGCGGCCCAGAGCCCGCGCACTGCGGCGCACGAGTTGACTCAGCACGCAGCACGTACCCCGGCGCGGATGTGGATGTGGACAGGCCCGCAACCTGCGGCGCCACCAGCGCCGCGGCCACCTGCCAGGCATCCGCCGACGGAGCCTCCGCGCTGCAGCCCAGGCCACCCACATGGCCTCCCGCATCAGCGGCCTGCCCGGTCATGCCGCCGCGGCAGCCGGCGCTGGCGCGGGTCCGGCCACAACCCCAGTTAGCGCGTCAGCACGCCGCACGCGGGGGTGTCACGAGTCCGGCGCCAGCGCTGCGGGTAGCCTGAAGCCACCAAGTACGTCACCAAGGAGTGTCTCTGGTCACGCTTTTAGCGACGTCGCCGCGGGGAGGTAATAAAATGCGCGCGGTCGCGGCAAGTTGACGGGATTGTTGCTTTCTCAGTGTTTTCTATTGCATAGTGTCAATTCAGATATTCCAGTTGCCTTTAAGCGCGTTTGGCCCGCTTGGGGCAAAAAAACAGTGCAGCTTGCGCGAGCGGCCTTGGTGGCAGACAAGTGCAAGGATGGATGCAGCCCTAGAACACACCGTGGCGCAAACACAAGCTATTCCGGCACAAACTGCTTTAAGCTGACGCATCCACGCTGTCTCATCCGGGTGGTCGTTTGCCTAATCCGCTATCCTGTGCGCTCGTGCCACACAGCCAACACCTAAAGCAAGTACATGCTTGTGATCCTGCAAGGAATAAGTCCTTTCGCTGTCTCCGTCCAGCCGCGACCATCCGGCACATTCCTGGAAGCCCGAAGACCCGGCGAGATACCGCCACCTGTAGACCGCAGGCAGCTTGCAGGCTTAATCTGCTACCCGGATCGGGGAATTCTCGCCCAGCGCGTGCAGAAAACGTCTCCAGTTTGATTGGACCGTAGCGCTGCAATAATTAAGCGCAGTAACAAGCACCTGTCCACATGATGATACAAGGAAACATGCAGGTAAGGGCAGCGCTCGAGTTTGATGCGGCGGTCTTCCGACACCCGTCGACCGTCGGTGCGGCGTTTGCCGCGCGGGCAAAGCTCTGCCGCGGCCGCATTCCCAATGTGGATGCGGCATTGTCACGGTCTGGCCTCAGCGGGCCGGCAACGCACGATGCGAGCGCGTGAGCGAGCCGACAGAAGCGAGATACATCGCTGATGGCGCCGTCAAAGTATCTTTACTTGACCAAAGCGCGCGATCCCCTTGCGCTCGACCGTTCAGCCTTCTACATTGGTACTCACACACGCTGCGCCCGTGCCTTCGCAGGCGCCCGCGCGCAGTATACGTTCCGACGGGCCGCGCAAGGGTGTTGCACCGCGGCGCGCCGGCCGCACCCAGCCGGTCTCGGCGCCCCACCTGCTCGCAGCCGTCGCCCCCGCCCCCTCGCCCCTCACGCCCTCCGGCGCCCCCCGCCAGCCCAACCCCCTGTCCAGCCCCCAGCGCGCGCCGGGCAGCGGCAGCGCCAGCTTCTCGCAGCTTCCCTCCTGGGTGCCGCAGGCCGCCGCAACGGCCACGCTGGAGCGCGGCGCGGTGGACACCAGCCTCACCCGCTACCGCCGCCACAGCAAGGCCGGCGCCGTGGTGGACGCCACGTGCGAGGCGCGTGACGGCAAGGTCATCGTGCGCGTGACCGCCTCGTACGTCAACGTGCCGCACGCCGCGCCCTCAGAGCTGCAGCTGCACTGGTGGGTGTCCATTGTACAGGCGTTAGGCAGGGGGTACAGGCAGTAGGCAGGATGTAGAAGGGGCTGCCAGGCTTTCTGCCGAAGGCCGTGTGTGTGCTCTCACGCGGCGGATAGGCCGAGATCCGGGGCTGGGCTCGGGTTGGGGTACACGACCCAAGTGTTATGGTATGGTTCGGGGATGTCGCGCTGTGGTGCATGACCAGGGCCTCTCCACCCACGACCAATCGCGCCACCCTCTCCACCACCAAAAGTGGCAAGCGCGCTCGCCTAGCTACGCACTCGCCTAGCCACCCTCTCCCCTCTCGCCAGGGCTTGGCAGCCCTCCTGTCGCCTGGTGGTTCGCCACTATCTAGTGCAACTCTTGCTTGAATTTGACCCCCGCCACCGCCGCCCACCACCCACCCACTCCCACGTCCCCAGGGGCATGTTCCGCGCCAGCGGCACCAAGTGGCACCACCCCAAGGAGGCCGTGCCGCCCGACAGCGCCCTGGAGCAGGGCGGCGCCGGCGCCATGCGCACGCCCATGACTTGGGACGGCCGCGCCGGGCCCGGCGGCGAGGGCGCCTGGGTGGTGCGCTTCGAGGTGCCCGCCAAGCTGGCGCCGCTGCATCTGGCGTTCTCGCTGTACCAGCCGGGTGAGGCGGGGGCGGGGGGGTTGGTGGGGAGGTGGGGGTTGTGGGGAGGTGGGTGGTGGATGGTGGGAGGTGGGGATGGGGGAGGTGGGGATGTGGGAGGGGGAAGGAGGGAGGGGGGAGGAGGGAGGAGGGAGGAGGGAGGAGGGAGGAGGGAGGGGGGAAGGGGGAGGAGGGAGGGGGGAGGAGGGAGGGGGGAGGAGGGAGGGGGGAGGAGGGAGGGGGGAGGAGGGAGGGGGGAGGAGGGAGGGGGGAGGAGGGAGGGGGGAGGAGGGAGGGGGGAGGAGGGGGAGGAGGGAGGGGAGGAGGGAGGGGGGAGGAGGGAGGGGGGAGGAGGGAGGGGGGAGGAGGGCGGAGGTGGGGAGGTGGGAGGCGGGGGAAGGGGGTAGGCGGGGAGATGGGGAGATGGGAGATGGGGAGGTGGGGTGGTTGGAGATGGGGAGGTAGGGTGAACTGGGAGGTGGGGTGACAGGGTGGGGTTGGGGTGGGGTGGGTGCAAACCAAAAAGATATGGGCGAATTGGGTGGGATGCATGGTTGCAGACGCTGCGGTCGGGGTGCGGGGCAGGAGTGGGAGGCCTGATGGGGTTCCGAGGGTGGCAGCGGCTGCACCCCCATCACTCATACCAGGGCGGCATGGGACAGCACACACACGGGGGGCAGTCGCGCTGACTCGCTGTGTGTTCGCGTACACCCGTGCCCCCGCATGCTGCCTCGTCCTTACGTCCTCGCGCCCTCGCGCCCTCGCCTGGCCTCCGGCAGCCGCCGACAAGTACGACACGCCCGTGCGCGCGCCGCACTTTGCGGTGCCGGTGGGCATGAGCGCCGGCTCGCCCGAGCCGCTGGGCGCCTCGGTGGTGGCGGTATCGCACGCCGGCGGCTTCACCGGCCTCAACGGCCACCACGGCGGCGGCGGCGACCCGCGCGAGGCCACCTGCGCCGTCAACTTCGCGGCCTTCAGCCGCCACGCCTCCAGCCTGCAGCTGTGCCTGGTGCGGCTGGACAGCGCGGAGGCGCCAGGCGGCGGCGGCGCGCCGCTGGTGGCGCAGAGCGTGCTGGAGGTGGTGCTGGACCCGCTGACAAACCGCACCGGCGACGTGTGGCACGTGTGCGTGCACGGCCTCAAGGTGCGGCCCGTGCGGCGCCGGCGGCCCGCCAGGCGGCCGGCCGTGCGGTTCCTGCGCGCGACGTGTGCAGACCTGATCGTGCGCATGCGCGCTTGCGTGTCCCTGCCTCAAGCAACTAACACCCGCGCGCCTGGACGACAGGACCTGGAGACGCTGTGCTGGGCCTGGCGGGCGGACGGCGAGGTCCTGTGGCAGAGTGAGCAAGCGAGAGAGACAGAGGGGCAGAGGGGGCGTGTGTTGCCTGGGCGGCGGGAGTGGCGCGCGCGCGCACGGTGCCCGGTGCCGGCCGGGGCCTCTGGAGGCAACGGCCGGCTACAGGGCACAGGGCTCAGGGAGCGCGATAAGAGCTGGGCTGGGCAAGGAGCGGGCATGGAGCGTTTGACTTCGCCGCCCCCGCCCCGTCCTCTCTTACCCTCTTTGCGACCCTGCTCCACGCCGCGCCGCCTGCCGCAGACGGCAACCGCTTCCACCCCGGCTTCATGCTTATGGACCCGCACGCCACGCGCGCCGTGCCGGTGCTGCTGCCGCCCGGCGCGCACAAGGCGGCGCCGCGCATGGCGCCCTCGCTGGACGCGGGCGAGCCGGTGCTGCTGGGCAGCCTGGCGGCGTTCGTGCACGCGCCCTTCGACTGGCAGGTGCGGCCGGCGGCTGCTGGGGGCTGGGGGCTGGGGGCTGCTGTGTTGGGGTCTGGAGTATGGGTACGGTTGGGCGCGTTTGGGCGTTGTCCGCCTGTGCGGGGGGCGCAATTGCACCAGCGCAGCGTCTTCCTCATCATGCACGCGCCTGACACCTGCCGTGTGCACGTGGCGGCACGCAACACAGGGCCACCACCAGGCGATGCGCGGCGGCCAGAGCCGTGTGCGCGCGCTGGAGGACAGCGTGGTGGTGGAGGTGGACGTGGCGCGGTTCACCACGGGTGCGGCGGGGAGGGCGGGGAGGAGGAGAGGGGGGGCAGCCGTTCATGTGACGGGAAGGAGAGCAGGAGAGGGGTGGTACAGTGGAGGAGCCGGGTGGAGTGCATACGGGGGGAGGAGCCGGGCAGGGGAAGGCGCGTGAAGGGAGGCGGCTGCCGGCGGTGAAGGCGAGCGGGGGCTGGTGGAGTGGGCAGGGTGCGTCAGCTTGGCAGCGCTCATCTCTCTCTGCGTGTGCGTGTGCATGCGACTGACGCCCTGCTCGTGCCGCTGCCTGCCCCTCGCCGCCCAGGCCGCGACGCGGAGGCCACGGTGCCGCCCGAGCACCGCGGCAAATACCTTGGCATCCTGGGTACGTGCCTGCAAAGCGGCGGCCCGCGCGCGCGCGCGTTGAGTGCCCGTAACGAAATGCATTTCGTGTGTGTGTGTGTGTGTTAAACAAACAAACAAGACGGACCAAACCCGCCAAAAACACGCGCTCGCAGTTACATACAGATACCTACGCGGTTACCGAGCTCCGCGTTTGTCGACGTTGCCCCAGTTGTCTACCTTGTTATACTTACCCGCAATTTTGCCTGGAACCCCCTACCCGGGCGTTTGGCATCCAGCCGCGTACCGGGGTGCACCCGCATGCGCTGCTATGCTCCGCGTCGGCGACGCGCTACAACGTTTACCGGGCACAACTCCCCCAATTCTTGTCCACTCCATATCCATTCTCACCTATAAGCGAGAGTAAATCAAAGGCATAGGGCGGCAGCACAGAAGTGTCACGGGCAGGCAAAATGGCAGTGGCGAAAAGGGGGCGGCGTGCAGCAAACATGCTACCTAGCTACCTAACACGCATCCCATTAACTATACTCATGCCCGAAAAGGGAACGAGTCAGGGGCGACGCGGAGACAAATGTCGCTAGGCTGCATGGGGTTCCGTGGCGGGCGGCGGTTACGGAGGCGCTGATTGCCCCGTAACCCGTGTGGCTGCTGTGCGTGTGCGCGTGTGTGTGCGCCGTGGGCTGGCGGGGGCTGGCCCCCCGCTCCCCACTCCACGGCGGCACCGATGCTAGGCATGCACACGGCCGCAGTGGCCGTGTCGGTGCTGTGTGTGTGCGTGTGTGCGTGTGTGCGTGTGTGCGTGTGTGCGTGTGTGCGTGTGTGCGTGTGTGCGTGTGTGCGTGTGTGCGTGTGTGCGTGTGTGCGTGTGTGCGTGTGTGCGTGTGTGCGTGTGTGCGTGTGTGCGTGTGTGCGTGTGTGCGTGCGCGGCACTATGCAGGCAACGCCCTGTCACCCGGCTCCGCCCTGGCTCCGCGTATTCCGCACGCCACCCATCCATCCCCCTCCTGCTCATCCGCCTCCTGCTCAACCCCTCCTCACCGCCCTCCCGCACAGACCGCGTGGACGCGCTGAAGGCCGCCGGCGCCACCACCGTGATGCTGAGCCCGGTGTGCCTGTCCGCGCCCGGCCCCTCGCCCGCCGCCGGCCGCTCGCCTCTGGGCCTGATGGCGCCCGACCCCGCCTTCGCGGTGGGCGGCCCGCTGGCGGCGGCGGCGGAGCTCAAGGCCGTCATCCGCGGCCTGCACGCCGCGGGGCTGGAGGTGCTGCTGCAGGTGGAGTTCTGCGTCACGGCGGAGGGCGGCGACGCGGGCGCGGGCCGGCTGCAGGGGCTGCGCGGCCTGGACCACGCGGTGTACTACAGGTGGGAGGTGGGGCTGGGGGGGGCAAGGATGGGGGGCAGCTGGGCACCGATGGTGGGGGGGCCAGCTGGGTGCCGGGGGGTCGGGAGCTTGGGGCGGGGGGCGCCGCCCTATGGGTGCACCCCAAATCAGGACGCCTGACTACACGATCTACCTTCTCTACTGACCATCCTTGCAACAACCCCCACCACCCACCGCTCCTGCCACTCCCTCCGCTCCCGCCAGGGAGGGCCTGGAGGCGCCGGTGCTCAACTGCGGCCACCCGGTGGTGCGGCAGCTGGTGCTGAGCGCGCTGCGGCACTGGGCGTCCGAGTACCGCGTGGAGGGCTTCTGCTTCCTCAACGCTGAGAATCTCACGCAGGCAAGGAGGGGGCGCGGCCGCAAAGCGCGCGGGCGGGCGGGGTCGCGCAGGTGCTTGGCAGGGGTGGAGGCAGGGCGCGAGGTGTGGGAGCGCCAGCACATGCCCGCTGCTGCGGATTGGTCGCGGCGTAGCGACGGAGTGGTCGGGCCACTGGGGGCAGCCTGCCTGCCGAGGCCTGCCTTGTCGATGAGCATGCCGCGAGCCGAGGCTGCTCAGCCCGAGAAGCCACTGGGCGTCGTGCCGTACGTCGCCACGTGCCCCCCATACCGCCTCACCCTCACCCTCACCAGCACCAGCAACGGCTCCTGGTCCGGCCTGCAATGCCCCTCACTGTACCCACTTCACCTCACCCCTCCTCCTGCACCCCACCCCCACCCCCGCCACCCCCATCCCCACCCCCCGCAGGACAAGTTCGGCGCCGTGCTGGACGCGCCACCGCTGGCCGAGGACATTGCCGGCGACCCGGTGCTGCGCGACCTCAAGCTGGTGGCGGCCGTGTCCAACCCCGCGCTGCTGCCGCGCCTGGCGGAGCGCGGCTTCCCGCACTGGGGCGTGTGGCAGCAGGTGGGCGGCGGCGGGGGCACAGGGGCGGGGGCACAGGGGCGGGGGCAAGGGCGCGGTGGTTGAGGTGTTGGCGGTGGAGGTGGAGGTGGCGGAACTCGGGAAGGAGGAGGAGCGGGCCATGGGGCGCAGCCTTTGCAAGGGCGGGCATGTCAGGCGAAGGACACATTGGCGCGGTCTCTTGTCGCACCTTGCGTATGGATCCGTATGGACCAGCTGAGTTGCTGGGTTGTAGGGGTTGGCGGACCAGGAGGAAGAGTAGGAGGAGCGTGTGCTAGTGCAGCCTCGGCAGCGGTTCCAAAGTGCTTGTACGGTAGCAGGCACGGCGCATGTCTCCACCACACCCGCCCCCCAAACCACGCAACCCACCACCACGCCGCGACCCCCCCCCACCAGGTGAACGACCGCTACGCCTCCGACCTGTGCTCCTACCTGGTCAACTGCCAGCGCGGGCTGCTGTCCGCCGTGGCCACGCGCCTCACCGGCAGCGCCGACCTGTTCGCGCCGCGCTGGGACGCCGGCCTGCCGGGCGGCCTGGCGGCGGGGCGGCGCGCCGGCTTCGGACTCAACGTGGTGGGGCCGCTGGGCGACGTGCCGCTGGGCGACGTGATCGACAGCGACAACGTGGTGCGTGCGTGCGTGGTGCTTAGTTTGTGTGTTTGTGCGTGAGGATGGAGGCGCGTGTGTTGGCGCGAGCGGGGTGCCTGCTTGAGCGGAAGCGGGGGCAGGGAGTGTTCGCGAGAGTGCCGGTGCCGTGTGGTGCCAACAGGGGCCTGGGCGCGATGTGGCGGCGCGCACAGCGCCGTGCGGCCTGCACGCTGCCATTGCCTGCTTGACGTTTCCGCCTCGGTTTGCCGGCGCCCTGACGCCGCCTGCAGGTGCGCGGCGACGCCCTGGCTCGCTCGCTGCTGGTGGCGCAGTTCGTGTCGGCGGGGCAGCCGCTGCTCGCCGCCACCAACCTGTCCCGCCCCGGCGTGCCGCAGCTGCTGGCGGCGCTGGCGGCGGTGCGGCGCGGCTACCGCTCCCTCATCTGCCCCGCCTCCATCACCGCACCCGAGCGCGAGGTGGCCTGGCACTCGCCCTACGGCGGCGGCGAGCCCGACTGGAGCGGCTCCAACCCCGACCCCGCCGCCAACTGCGTGCTGCTGACGCTGAGCGGCGGCCCCAGCCGGCCCGGGCACATGCTGGCGGCGGGCTTCAACCCGAACGGTGAGCCCGTGTCGGTGACGCTGCCGCGCCCGCCCGCCGGCGCCGTGTGGCGGCTGCTGGTGGACACGTCGCGGCCCGTGCCGACGGCAACGGCTGGCGGCGCCAGCCTGGGGGCGGTGCTGCCGCCGTCGGAGCAGACGCACTTCACGCTGGGGCCGTACGGTTCCGTGCTGTTGGACGCGGTGCCGCAGGGCGGCGCCGTGGCGGGCGGGCCGGGTCCGGCGGCGGCGGTGGCTACGCCGCGGCCTGGGCCTTCGGCGGCGGCCCGCATGCAATGAGCGGTGGTCACCATGGTTGTGACGCCGGCCGGTGCAGTGCAGGGCGCAGTGCAGCTGGCGGTCAGACGTCCGCGTACGAGTTTACATTCGCAGGAGTGGGTGAGCCAGTTGAGAAGATGCAACCATTTTTGATTCAGGGGGTTGTATAGTGTGATGAGCTGTTGGCCTGTTGCCGAATGTGGAGAGGCCAGGTGGGGTTGGCTGTTCGGTGTTTGGTGATCGGCTCATAACCGTCTTATGAAGAGTTGCAACAAGCAATGATAGATATGCGTTTTGCATGGTTCAAACGAGATTGCGGACGCTAAGCTGCGTCCTTGCTGGGGACTCCTGAGATCGTTTGCCGTAAGAGCTTTCTGTTGGTTGATGTGCATGCTAGGACTGTGACGATCGCGGTGGCTACGGAGGCTATGATGGGGGCATGTGCGACCATCTGCTAGTACCACGGCGTGGGGGCCCCGGCGTGGGGCCCCGAGGGCCGTGGAAGGTTTCCGGGACAGGGCGTCGATCGTGGGGATTGGATCGTTCGCACTCGAGTCTCGAGACTCGAATGACGGCCACTTGCCAAATTTTTGTGGCAGAAATGCATAATGTAATACGACTATACTATTAGCGTCAGAAGATGCAGCCATAATCCATGCCGGGCTGAAATGGAAGTCGGACTCGTTCCAGTCGGAAGGCTGGCGCAATTTTCCAGACCAAATTATTCATGACGCGATGATAAGCACCCGCACTTTGCTGGGCGCACTGCTGCTGGTCGTCGTGCGGCTTTCGGTCCTTGCGGAGTTCGACAGCGGCTACCCGGCGTCAGCAGAGGCGGGGCTGAGACGCGCGTGCCTAGCTCCCTTGAGCACGTACCGGTGAGGGCGAAGAGGTTGTTCCGGGACAGCCGAATAAGCCCATTATTGTACTCCAGCTGGCCTGTGGCTTGAAGTTCAGGCTTTTTTACGCAGAGCTACTTTCAATCGTTGCGGATATGGAAATTCGCAGTAGTCTTGACTAGCTGAGCGCGGCCAACTCTTGAGCGCTCGCATGACAAAAGCCCCCGAGTCACGACTGAATAGCCGCACGCACGTCTGAAGTCCTCGCACAATGTAATGTAGCGGCCGCAACATTGGCTAGCATATGGTGCGGCCAACCTCCCAGCGGTCACACACACCGGCGTGTGACGTATTGCGACGATGTCGGGTTTGCGGGTTTGGGGGTTGGGTAACCGGGGTTGCAGTTGCTGGGCTTACCAGCTGCCTGGGTAACACTGCGATCTTTCTGTCGGTACTCAACGCGCAGTTGCGGGCAGGCGACGCTCAACGCGAGCGCGGCCGTACGCCTCCTGGAGCTGTGCACCTCGCGGCCCGGCCCACCCGACAAGGTGACACTTGCACCTCCACCGCTTGCGCGCATTGAATCGCCACCCCCTTTCGCACGTGGCTCATGATGTTGAGTCGAGAAGCTCGTGCAAAAGGGCTTGATCCGATCATGAACCAGGACTTGTGACGCACGCAAATGTATCTTCGGGTGATACAGGCAATCGAGATTGCCGGGTTTGCATCGCCGCTGCTTGCGCTCGTGGCGGGGCAACTTGATGCGGCTGGCAGCGGCAGCGGCAGCGGCAGCGGCAGCGGCAGCGGCAGCGGCAGCGGCAGCGGCGGGCTGGGGAGCAGCAATTGGCTGCTGGGCGGCGCGGGCAGCACGGTGCTGCAGCTGGAGCGGCGGGCAAGTGTTGCGCCGGGCAGCAATGCAAGCGACAGCGGCGCCGCAGCTGCTGCAGCCGCTGGGGGCGCGCTCGCGGCAGCGCTGCAGCAGGCTGCGCCGGCGCCGTGGGATCTGCGCCCGGAGGCCGATGCATGGCTGACCAACGCAGCTCGCCTGGGCGAGGCGGCCGCACGGGGGTTCGCTGCCGACTTGGGGCCGGCGGTGGCGGCGGCGGCGCCGGGGCAAGATTCGCTGTCGTGGTATGGCATTGACGCCACGTGGCGCATGATGATGTCGTACTACGACCGCGGCGGGCCGTACGCCGTACCGCTGGGCGCCGGCGGGCCGCTGCTGCTGGCGTACCGCCGCGACCTGCTCGCTCTGGCCTTGGGCGGCGGCGTGAGCGCCCCCGGCGGGGCGCCAGGTGCTGCAGGTCCGGGGCAGCAGGGCAATCCGCAGGGGGCTGCGGGCGAAGGCCCAGCAGGACGCGGCGCGGGGGATGCGGGGGACGACTCGCAGCAGCAGCGGCTGGTCCCAGCCACGTGGCCGGAGCTGGTGGCGCTGGCGCGGCAGCTGCAAGGCAACAACGCCTCGCTGCCGGCTGGGGTGCACGGGGTGTGTCTGGATGTGCGGCCGGGCTGCGCCGCACATGCCTATGTGGGCGCCATATGGTCGTCACTGGCGGTGCGTGGCGACGGCGCTACAGGCACCACCACCGACAGCACTAGTGGCACTGGCAGTAGCAGTAGCAGCGGCAGTAGCAGCGGCAGCGGCGCCCTCTCGCACGGCGCCGCCAGCGCGTGGCCCTTTGACGCGGTGCATGCGCCGCAGCCGCACCAGGCGCTGCTGTTTGACCCCGCGTCCATGCGGCCCCAGCTGGACACCCCCGCCTTCGTCGAGGCGCTCGCCACCTGGGCGGTGCTGGCATCGCTGTCACCGCCGTACCCGGCCGACGCAGCTGGCGGCGACGCGGCGTGTGGTGGTGGTGGTGGTGCTGGCGGTGCTCCGGCAGCTGCCACAAGCCACGCCGCGCTCGATGTGCTGCATCCCGCATTTGTGGAGGGGCGGTGTGCGGTGACGATCGCCACGCCCGCCGCAATCAAGGCACTGGCCCTGTCTTCCAGCAGCAACAGCACGAGCAACAGCAGCAGTAACGGCACGAGCAGCATCAGCACACAGCTGCCGGGCGGCGGCGACCGAGCAGTAGGCGTGGCGCTGTTGCCTGGCTCGGCCTGGGTGGCAGACCCTGCGGTCGGGGGCCGGCTATCGCCGTGCGGTGCGCCAGCGGTGGCGACCAGCTCCGCGGCAGCCCTGTGCCCGCACGCAGAGGTGGCTCCACTCTCCATGCTCGCGGCGGGCCTGCTGGTCGCCTCAACTTCCTCAACAACGCCCCCGGCGGCGGCGGGCACTCCTGCTGCGCTACCGGCGGCGCTCACGCTAGACACAGCGGCCACAACGCCGCTGTCCGTGCTGTCGGCAGTATCTTCTTCAGGGCCGCACGCCAACGCGACGGACCCGGACTCCTCACGCAGCAGCAATCGGAGCAATACAGGTGGCTCAGCCGCCGGCCGCGTTGCCCCGGCAGCCCTAGTCAACCGTGCGCCCTTCATGGGGCTCGGCGGCGGGCCCATCGCCATCGTCTCCTCCCAGGCGCCGCCCTGGCGCCAGGCGGCGGTGCTGCAGGTCCTGGCAGAGACTGTAGCAGGCCCGGCGGCGGGCGCGCGGGCGCTGCTCAGCCCGCAGGTCCCATTGTTCCCAGTGCGGGCGGCGCAGCTGGAGCCGCAGCTGGAGCCGCCGCCGACAAGTGGGGACCTGGCGTCTGCCTTCGGTGCCCGGGGCGAGGTGGACACAGCGCTCCTGTTCACGGCCGTCAGAGCGAGCCTCAGCCATCCAAACGCGGTGCCGCCGCTGACGCTGCCTGGAGCCGAGCAAATCATGTGAGTGCGTGCCGTGGATAGCGGGACCCGGGCCAAGGCCAGCGCCAGGCCAGGCAATGGACGCGGGGGTATCGGTGCTCTTTGGCCATGTATTGACCCGAATGAGCAAGGGCGCGCGCAGCACTCGAGCAACTAACGAAGCGGGGTGGTGAAACTGCCGAGCCTCGTGCCTTCTGTCGCAGGGCCGTACTGCGCTGGGCGGCGGACAACATGACTGCCGCCACTTCGACGCTGCTGTCAACATCGCGCTCGGCGGACATTATTAACGGCTTCACAGCCGCGCAGATGGACGCGGTCCGGTCCGCCGCACGTGCCGCAGCATCCGAGGCGCAAGCAGCCATCCTGCAGCTCCTGTGGGCGCGTCCCCCGTCTAGCGGCAACAGCAGCAACAGCAGCCGTGCTAGCAAAGGCGGGAAACGCGGCGCCGTCGTCGGCAGCAGCAACAGCAGTGAGGTCGCCAGCGCGCCGGTCAGCCTGCAGCTGCGCTCAGCTCCACCTCTGGCTGCAGGCCTCTGGGTCTATGGGCAGCCGCCACCAGGCAGAGTCAGCAGCAGCAACGGCGACAGCAACGGCAGTAGCAGCAGCAGCTTCACGGGCTCCACTAGCTCCACCATTCGAGTGACGCTGGAGTCGCTGGCGGGGCCGTATGCGTTCTCGCTCTCCATGGAGTACGTGGATGAGCTCCGCGACCGCCGAGTGGGTTTAAGGCTGGGCCTTGGGTGTGGGACGGGTGACTAGCAAGTAAGGCGGGCGGGCAGGCAAGGTACTAGGAGTGATAGGCGCTGATCTTTCACGTGTGACGCACAGCAGCATGCATGGGGAAGTTCTTATGCGGCCTGCACCATGCGGACGTGCTTTTACCATTGGGTCACCGTCTCACCGACTCTGCCGTGTGCACCCCTGCATGCGACGTGTGCAGAGTGCGGCGGCGGCGGAGTCCAAGCACACGCCCAACGGCGTCGTCTACTTGGAGGTGCGTGGCCGCGGGGGGGGGGGGGGGCATTGCAAATGCCTGATTGGGCTCCTGAGGGGCTCGCGCGCTCCCTTGGTTGCCGTACGTGCCACCCCGCCGGTGGCCCCTGCCATCACGGTCTCCATCGCCCGAAGTTTCTTGTTGGATGGTCGTGTCTAACCTTCCACACCAACCTTTGCTTACATTCTTGCTGACCAACACCACCATCTTTACCAGCTAATGCCATCACCACCAACCTTCTGACCCCCTCCCCCAGATCGGTGTGCCCATCACCTGCCTCACCTCGCTGCTGCTGGGACTGCTGGTGTGGTACAAGACACGCGACGCCCGCGGCAAGGCCTACTACGCCGCGGACGCGCCCGCCGTGTCGCCGGACACCACACTGCTGGTCACGGTGCGTGTGCGTGCCCCCCAGCCTTGCTTGTGTTCCGCCTGCGAACCAGTGGCATGCATGCGCCTGGGACGACCTCCGCCCCTCCTCCACTGCTGGTTGTGCTGCCGCCTGCCGTCCATCGAGGGCCTGTCTCATCCCTGCTCCTTACTTGCGCCTCTGCCCACGCCGTCATCGATTGAACAACATTGGAACACCCGACCCGACCCCGCAGGACGTGCAAGACTCGACCACCCTGGTGAGCTACCCTTCAGGCACCTGGCAGAAGCAGGACCGGGGGGCGCGGATCACGTGCGTGGCAACATGCACACGATACAGCGACCCTCCCACGTGCAGCACCCGCCACACACCACCCAAAACTGCATGGCGCACCCCGGCCCGGCCCGGGCCTGCTGATGAATCTATCGGGCATTGCCTTACTGCCTGTGACGTGCCGGCACTGAACTGACACTGCTGCATGCCTGTGTGTGTATGCGTGTAATGTGCTGCAGTGGGAGTCGCTGCCGGCGCACGTGATGGACCGGGCGATGCAGGTGGGTGCGGCCTCGCGCGCGGCAGGCGGCGCAGGCGGATGTGTCGGCGCGCGGGTGGCGCCTGGAGCTCCCGTAGTCCAGACGCACACACACACACCGTGCCACAACCGTCCGTAACCCCCGGTAACGCCTCCAAACTCCCTCATCCACCATCCGACGGGGCCTCACAGCTGGCATGGCACCGGCGAATGCATCTTCCACGCTCCTGATGCGCCCACGCACTTGCAGATGCACCACCTCACACTGCGGAAGTACCTCTTTTCTTATTCGGGGTATGAGGCAAGCACGGAGGTATGTCTGCATTGTGTGCGTGTTTGCGCGTGTGTACAGACAGGAGGATAAAGACGGTGTCTGTCGTACAGAGCACAGGGGAAACATACACGGGAAACATGAGATGTGGTACGACGCTTGCGACAAGCATGTACGACACCACGCATGCTGGCACATGCGTGCTGTCTCCTGCAGGGAGATTCTTTTATCCTGGCCTTCCCCTCGGCCACCAGCGCGCTGCGGTACGCTCTGGCCACGCAGCAGGTGCGTGAGCGACTGGGTGCGACTGTGCGACTGTGCTGTGTGCGGCGGGCTGACATCGAAGGTTGTGTTTAGGGAGGCTGCCCCCTCTCCCACCGGAGCATCACCATTTAGGCCCCATGACGATGCCAACGGTGGATGGCTGGAATGTTTCCGTGCTGGCAGGGGCTGCTCGACGCTGAGTGGCCAGAGGAGCTGCTGGCAGCTGACATCTGCGCCGCCGTGTGGGCAGGGCCCGTGGCGCCCGCGGCACAGCCCACTGGAGCCAATGCTGCGGCTGCTGCTGCCGCAGCCGCAGCTGCTGTCGCTGGCGCCGCAACGGTCGCCTCCAGTGGCCTCCTGAGCAGCAGTGCCAACACGCTGATGGCCAGTGGGCCCAGCGGCGGCGCGTCGGCCGTCGTGGCTGCTCTGCGGCCTGACGGCGGCCCCAGCAGCTTCCCCCTGCTGCTCACGCCCCTAGCGCGGCGTGTGTTTGGGTCCGGCGGCAGCCCGACTGTCGGCAGCCGCTCATACGGCGGACGGCCCGGTGCCGCCAGCCCAATCCTGCACACCCAGCAGCTTCTGGGCGGCACCCTTAGCGCCACGTCAATGGCGACCTCAGCTGGTGGCGGCGGCGGCGACGCCAGCGGCATGCTAGGGGACGGACCGTCTGGGCTGAGCCGGGCGGGTGTGACTGCTGGGCACGTCACATTCCATGATGGATCGCAGGGCGGCGCCATGGAGCCGCTCGGTATGCAGCCGCGGGCGCAATGCAGCGGCGGCGGTGGAGGTGATGGGCTGGCAGCGCCACCGGCGGTTGCGGCGACGCCCTCCGACGCGCGCAGGTCGCTGCAAGGGATGCTGTCCACGGCCCTGGCAGCGCTGGGAGGCGTGAGAGCGCCGGGCGAGGCGCGCCCCCGCGCTCCCGTGGTTGCTGGCGCCGCAGCCGCCAGCAGTGAGCGGCTTGCGACGGCGGCCCCGCCGGGCCCCGCGGCCCCCGCAGAGTGCCGGTCGGTGACGGTGGGCGGCTATCCGCTGCACCCGCCCCCGCCTGCATCCAGCTGGCGGCTGGGGCCTCGTGTGACCCTGCCCGCGGCCATGGCTGCCGCCTACAGCAGCAGCCACGCGGGCGGCTACCACAGCTCCGCGCCCATTGCCGCAGACGCCGGCGGGCACGGTGGGAGCGCGCGGCTGCTGCTAACGAGCGGCGACGGCACGCGTGCTCCGAGCCGGCTGGGCAGCCCCCGGTTGTCGATGAGCCTGCTGGCCGCGGTTTCGCCCGGCGCATCGCTGGGGCTGTCACCCAGGGTTGCGGCAGGCTCGGCGCCGGCACCGCCGAAGCCGTGGGCAGAGGCGCTGCTGCCATCCTCGCAGGCGCATCGCGCTGATCTGGAGTGCACTAGTGGAGAAGCGGAACGTGCTGCTGTGCTGCCGGCGAGCGCGTCGGCGGCCCTGCGCGACCGCTTGGCCACGGCGCCTGTGGCGGCAGCAGCGTCCGCCTGTGCTGCGGTGGCAGCAGGTCAGCCGGCCGGTGGCGAGGCACACACGGGCACTCTGGCAGCCACGGTCGGAGCAGGTCCCGCAGCTGCTGACAGCGGCGGGGTCGCAGAGGCGCGGCGCACAGGCACGGGTACCGGCATGCTGGCCCTGCTGTTGCGGAGTCGCGCGGCGGATGGCGCGGGTGCAGAATGCACGGCCGCTGAGCCATGCCCGCCAGGCGCATCCCAGAGGCTCCCTGCGAAGGTTGCCACATCTCCTGCGGTACAGTCTACAAGCGCCCCGGCGCGCTGCGCTGTCCTCTACACTAGCACGTCCAAGAGCGCGTCCACGTGTGCGCAAGCTGGTGGCAGCGGCAGTACCAAGACCGAGGGCGCGGACGCCTCACACGCCAGGGAGCAAGACAGTGCCATGGCCCCACAACCGCTGTTCGGACGACTGCCGCCCCGGCAGCGTGCAGCGCTTGCGCCGCAGCAGGCGGACGGCGGCGGTGGCGGCGGCGACGCCGAACCGCGCGGCATCAGCTGCAGTGGCAGCGGGGGCGCAGACAACCACTCAACCCCCCATTGCACTCCATTCGCAAGCGGCGCCCTCGACGGCACCTCGACCGCTGGTGCGACGGCCACGAACACTGCCGCTACCAGCCACGCAGCTGGCGAGAGGCTCCTCGGCTCCCTGCTGCTGACGTCCGCCCCTTCATACCAGTACACGGCAGCAGCGTCGCGCGCCTTATCCGGCTTTGGGGGCCTCTTCGCAGAGTCACCCGCAGCGCCGCAGCAGCCGGCGGCGCAACAGCGGTTGCTGATCCTTCTGCCTCCGCCGGAGGCCGCAGGCGGCGCGCGGCTTGGGGATGGCAGGGCCCCAGTGAGCCGCGAGTCGCCAATCGCTGCTTCTGGTGCCGCCGCGTTTGGCGTGCCAGGCGGCACCGCGGGCGGGCGGCCGAGCGGCTCTGCTCTGCTGATGGGAAGCTTGGAGGCAGGAGCGACGGCGGCGGAGCGGAAGGCAGCTTTAGGTGCGCCGCATTCCGTGCCGCAAAGCGCAGCGTCGCCGCAGCTCCCGCAGCCGGTCGAGGTCACAAGAGAGTACACGGCGGAAATCCTTGCGGCTCCCCGGTCCACCGAGGGAGAGGGCGCTCTATCCAAACCTGCCTTGACAACATATGAGCAGCTGCAAGGAGTGGGAGGTCAGCTGCCGCAGACGCCGGCGCTCCAAATTCGCGTGGGCAGGATCAGCGGGATGCAAGGTGCGCTGCCGGCGGGGGCGATGTCATCCCTGGGCGGGATCGGCTGCGGCGCTGGTGGTGCTGCTTTGGCGGCCGCTGCGGCGTCAGAAACCGCATCTGCGACCGGCGCTGGACTGCCGTCCAAGAGCCTCGCAGGTGAGGTGGCGTGAGCCGGCGCGGGACACCGGGTGCAGGGTGGGCTCGCGCCGTGTCGAGTTGCTACCCTGTCGTACATGATCGTGCGCTTCATGCAAGGGTATTACCTGTGTACCGCCGTACTCGCCGTACATCATCCGGCACCAACAGGCGGAGAGGGCGACGACGAGAGCACGCTCGGGACGCCGCTCGCCGGCAGCACTGCCATCGCCGCCGCCGCAGCAGCGGCAGCTATCATGGATGCGGGCGGGGCGGCTGGAGGCGGCGGCGCGGATGCCGCGCTGCAGCTGCACGCGGTGCAGGCGGCGCAGTGGACGGCGGCGGCGCCAGGCGCCCCGGGCGCGGTCCTCACGTTCAAAGGCCTCCGCGTGCGCATGGGGTCAGTACGGCCAGTTGCATGCGTGCGTGTGCGTTGGCGTGTGTGTGCGTGTGGGAGAGTGTGTATGTGTGTCACTCATGCAGGGCCACCGCCTCCAACGAGAACGTTTGTGAATCCACGTGTCAATCGCCCTCTGCAATCGTGTCACGCGCCGTCCTGCCGTGCCACACGCAGGCTGTACGCGGGAGTTAGCAGTGCAAGTGAAATGAGCTACAACCGCGCGGCAGCTCGTATCATGTACTGCGGCCCCGTGCTGCGCGCCGCAAAAGGTACGTACATTCGTACGGCGAATTGCCGGGGCCCTACCTGTAAGATGTTGTGTGCACGCCTGGATAGGCGTGGTCACTGGCTCGCTGCCCGCCGCACTTCCCACATGCGCCGGCTGACTTCGTGCACCTGCTGCCTGTGCTGATGCGCGGCGCCGCCGTGTCGTCCGTGCCTGCAGCGGTGAGCGACTGCGCGCACGGCGGCCAGGTGGTGCTGAGTGCGAGCGCCTTCACGGGTCTGAGCCAGTGGGTGCTGAACGGGGAGGACGGCACCGCAGCGTCGTACAGCGGACGGCACCTGCTGCAGGAGGAGTTGCCGCCGGTGGATCTGTACCTCCTCTACAGCCGCGCAATGCTGCCGCGCGCGGCGCTGCTGCCGCACGCGCTGCGAGCCAAGCTGCCGCCGCTGCACCCGCCCGCATGCGATGCGCTCACTGGCCCAGTGGCGGTGGCAGCTCTCAGTCTGGTGCCGTGCGGCGCGGACGCGCTGGCGGCGGAGCTGGCAGCGAGCGTCGCTGCTCTGGAAGGCGACGGCGGTGGCGGTGGAGAGGGGGGATGGGGCTTGGGACAAAGCCCCGGTGTGCGGGCGGCGGTGCAGCACTGCGTGTCAGCGTTTGAGGCGCTGGCGCTGCAGCTGATGCGGGTGCTGGGCGGAGCACTGGTGAGCCCTCGTGCGTGGGGAAGGCATGCTTGGTGCGGTCTCTACACGCAGTGTTCGTTTCATCTGTCACCTTCTGGTGCAACCTCAGGACACGTCACATGTGCTCTTGTTTATTGCCCTGAACCCGCTGCAGTACGAGGCGGAAGGCGGCTCGCTGGTGGCTGGCTTCGCGTCCGCGCGCCGCGCCGTGCTGTGGCTGCTGCACACGCAGGCGCTGATGCACGCGGTGCCCTGGGAGGCAGCCGTGCTGCGCGCGTCGGGCCTCACCGAGACGCGCACCTTCCCGCTGCTGCACGGCAGGCCGGCCGCCGCCGACCGCGGCGAGCAGTCAGGCAGCCTACACACGCTTGTGCCTGGTGTGGCCGAGGAGGAGCAACCCGGCTTGGCTGCTGCCGGCGATGCCACATCGGCTGCAGTCACTGCAGCAGACGGTGATGACGGGGCAGCAGTCACGACGCCGCACGGCAGCGCGCACCTCCGCGGCGGCGGCAGTGGAAGCGGCGCCTATCTAGCCTATCCGCAGCTGGTGACGCTGGCGGCGCCGCGAGTGAAGGGGGCGGTGGAGCTGGCGGTGGTGCCTGCGGATCTTCAACGGAAGTGAGTGGCGATGACCGATCAATTGGCGAAACGGGGTTTGGGGTTGAGGTCTGGGGGCGGCACGACGTGCACGTGCACCTTGCACACCTGCTGGTGCTGACCAGTGACCACCCATACCGCTGCCCCCCTTGCCTCGCAGCACCGGTCGGCTGCAGCTGCCGCCGCGGCTGCGGCAGCGCATTCGGACGATCCTCGCAACCGCGCGGCCCGGGCAGGTGCTTGCGACGGCGCTCGTGGAGGGGGCGTTTGCAGTGGAAAGCCACACAGCCTCCTACATGCTACTGCCGTCGCGCAGCCGCTCTGCGCCCAGCGCCGCCAGCGCTACTGCCGCCGCCGGTGCTGTGGCCGCGACAGTTGCAGCGCGCACCCCATCCGGCGGCTCCGCGGTTGCAGCAGCCCCTGCGTGCGGCAGTAGCGCTGCGGCCTCTGAGCCGCTGCCGTCCCAACCCGGCAGCGCCCGTCCGCACAGCGATTGCAGCTTGCCAATCTCGGCAGCCCTGGAGCACGCGGCCTGCTCGGGGCCAACGCCCAGCATGCCAATGCCGGCAGCGCTGCTAGAGATTGAGGAGGTGGTGGAGGAGGAGGTGGCGCATGACGACGACGCGGTCGGCGCTGGCCGGGAAGTACATCTGGCGCCGGCCCGCAGCGGAGCTGCCAGCAGGGGCGGCGGCGGTACTGCTGGCAGCAAGCCAAGCGCGTGGCGGCCCATCGTCGAGCTCTTGCGCAGCGGGGGCGCATCAGCCCTGGCTGCGGCGGCTGTTGCCGCCGTGCGGCCTGCGCCGGGCCCAGCCGCGCTGCAGCTGCAGGCACCAGAAGCTGATGGGTCTGGGCGGCCAGGCCCACATTCCCCTTCAGCCTCAGCCGCTGCTGCTGCTGCCGCAACGCACCAGGACCACGGCGCGTGCTCGACCAGCGACCCGCTGGCGCTCCTGTGCTCCGCCTTCAAGCAGTCCCCCTCTCTCATCCTGCCGAACCGCGGCGAGGCGGCCCAGCGCTTCCTGGAGCACTGCACCAAGCAGCTGCAGCAGCTGGGCGTGCTGGTCCCGGCGCCGCCGCCCCAGGCAGGACCCAAGGTGGTCAGCGGACCCTCCGCCGGCCCCGCCGGCTTGCACGGGCGTCGGCCGTACTTCTTCGGCCCCGCAGCTGCGGCAGCTGCGGCGGCCGCGGCGGCGGGGGCGGCAGCCAGCGCTGCAGCGCGTTTGATCATTGGCGGGCCCAGCACGCGCCGCACGCGCCGTCATTCTCGCGTGCTGTTCCGGAGCCGTCGTTCCGACAGCATGGAGGACACGAGCAACTCGCGCCATGGCGCCGCCAGCAGGGGGCCGGGGTCCGTGGCTGGCGGCGAGGGCAGCAACACACCCAGCAGCAGGGCTGCCCAGGGCGGTGGCCAACCTGCGGCGGACGCATCGCAACACCGCAAGCCCAGCGTCAGCAGCACCAACAACGGCAGCGGCGGCTCGCACCACGCCCCGGCGTCGCAGCCGCAGCAGCCACCCAGCTCGGTCGCCGCAGCGCAGGCGGAGCCTCACGCGCGCACCAGCGCGGCGGCGTCAATGCTCAATCACTGGCTGCAACGCACGGCGTCGACCCTGCTCGGCGGAGCAACCACGCCAGCCGGTGCCACGGAGCCGCCGGCGAGCAGCAGCAGCCGCGGCACCCGCGGCGGTGGTGGCACCGGTTCCGTGGAGCATATCAGTTGCGGCAGCCATGGCAGCAGCGCGCAGGGTGGCAGCGGCAGCGGTGGCGGCGCGGGCAGGAGGGACTATGGTGACCTGCGCCGGCTGCGGCACCGCAGCGCGACCGCGTTCCCCACGCTGCAAACGCCAGCCGCCGGAGACGCAGCCGACGAGCCAGCAGTGGCTGCTGGGAGCCACCTCCAGGCGGGGGAGCAGCAATCGGATGCGGCCCGCAGCCCCAGAAACCGAGACGGCAGCGGCCGCGGCGCAAAGGCGCGGCGCGCCCACTTCCTGCCGGACCCAGCCGCGTCGGTCCATGGTGCCCCAGCGCACGGCACCGGCCCAGCAGCAGCAGAAGCCGCACCAGCTACCACGGAGGCTGCTGGTGTTTGGGCCACGCTGCTGCGGCACCTGCCGCGTGTGGGCCATCGCCCCGACCACCCGCGGCGCGGCGCGGCCGCCAGCTCCCTTGCCACGGCCGGCGCTGTCATCATGAGCCCCGACGCGGCAACGGGCACGGCGCTCGTCGGCACCGCCGCCGCACCTCGCGCCGGCACCAAAGGCAGAGCAGGGCGCAGTTCGGGTGACTGGGGGGTTGCTGGAAGCTCGGCGCTGCTGGGACCTGCCCCGGCCTCGCGGCTGCACAAGAGCTTCTCGCACGCTCGCTTTCCCGACGGCACGGTGGATGCGGCGGCCACCGCTAGCCAGCCATCTGCGTCAGGAGGAGTGGGCGCGGCCAAGGCCGCATCAGACATGCCGGCGCTTGCAGCACCGCTGCCCGCTATGCATCGTGCCTCCTCGCGTTCGCAGCTGCTTGCTGCCCCGCCACCTCTGTCTCGCTTTGGGGCAGCGAGTGGGCTTGTCGCCTGTGAGCCCTTTGGCGATGCCACTACTGCGCCTGGTGACGAAGCCGGTGCGGCGGCACAACAGCCTGTGTCACCGGCAGCAATAGCTACTGCCGCTGCTACAACAACTGGCAGCGGGGCCAGCTTCAGCACAAAGCGCGGGCCGGCGGGTGCCGCCAGCCGCCGGCTGCTGCTGGCTGCGGTGCTTGGGTCTGCCAGCCGCCGCGGGCTGTCGTCCCCTCTGCAGCCTCCGCCGCGGGTGGCATCGGCCACAGCGGCCGATGGTGGTGGTGACGGTGGCAGTGACGTCGCAGACCTGCTGCGAACACGCGCCAGTATTGATGGCGGCGATGAGGTGGAAGCTGACGTCGACAGCGGCGCGGAGGACAGCGACGCGGCTGGAGGCCGGCCAGAGCAGTTGCAGCAGCAGCCATCTCGTCAAAAGCAATGGCGCCGTAAACTCACTCAGCAGGCTGACCCTCAAAGCAAACCTCTGCAAGAGAGGGCCAACAGCAGTCGGTCCGCCAGCCGCCGCAACAGCAGCAACAGCCGCAGCAACAGCAGCTCTGCAACGCTGGCAGCCGGCAGCGGCCGAGCGGACTCCACGCGCACGGCGGTGGGGCCGGCCTCGGCGGCCTCGGGTCCCAGTCGCACGGCGCGGCTGCTTGGGCTCTTCGGAAGCGGCAGGAGTCAGACGGTCGTCACGGATGGTGCCGGTAACCGCTACAGCAGCCGAACCTCGGAGGCCTTCGGCTTCCCTGACATTGCGGGGGGGGCGAGCCACGCCCACGCGCCAGCCCTGGCCGGCAACGCGGCGCGTGGCGCCAGACGTGCCGATGGTGCTGATGCTGCCGTGAGCGCCGAAGCTGCAGTCATTCGGCCATCGGCCGTCGATGTGAGCGCCGCACGCCGCGTCAGCGCTGCCGGCTGCGCAGGCCATCCTGAGCAGCAGCAGCGCATGGACGGATCACTCCCGCTGACGGAGCAGCAAGATCACCAGCCGCCTCTCATCATGGCACGGGTGCCGGCGTCGCTGGATGCACTGCCCGGTGCTCAGGATCTGCTGCGTGAACTGCTGGCGGTGCCGGTGCGGCTCACGGCGGCAGAGGCGGCGGCGGGCGCAGGCGCGGTCGGCAGCAACGCTGCGGCCGATGCAGACGCCCGGCCCGCCGGCGCTGTGCCTGGCAGTGGCCTGTTTCTCTGCGTGCTAGGTAAGGCGGGTGGCGTCATGCATGTTGCCGAATGGTTGCTGGCTGTATGCGCTTGGCTGCCATGTGGTTGTGTGCACGCATCGCGCATCTTAACTGCTGCTGCGTCCCTGTACGATTCCCGCTGGCTGCTGCCTGCAGAGACGAGCTCCAGCCTGGTAATTGCGGGCATGGCGGGAGACGGCACCGGCACCTCTGCAACCTCGGAGGGCGAGCGCAGCGGTGCGGACGCCCCAGCGGGCGGCCTCGGCAGCGGAGCCAGCGGCGGCATTGCCCGTGGCCTCTTCAACCTGCGGCGCAGACGCTGGCTCAAACTCAGCAGCAGTAAGAAGGGCTCTCGGGGTGGAGCAGCATCTGCGAAGGCAGCGGTGCACCTATCACCGTCGGCAACGCCTGGCACAGCGGCAGGTGCTGCGGCGGGCGCGCCCGGCGGCAGCACAACGCTTGCAGGACCCACCATGTGAGGCGCGGGCTCGTGGGACGCGGACGCGCCAGGCAACACAACACAGTTGATTGACCGACCTGCTGCATTGCACGCACAGTCTTTGCTGTCGTTTTTCCTTGTGATCTCTAACACAGTTGATCGACGTGATAGTATGTTGTGGGCGCCCACCCCCGGAGCTGTTCCCTTTTTGGTGTTGCTGCTGCATGGCAAAGCTGCAACGGCGACTGTCCGGCAGCACTGCAGGCTCAACAGATAGGGTTTGCGCGCTTGCCGCCTGCATCTTGTGTACCGTACAGTATGTTGAAGAACGGTGTTGAAGGTAGTTCATCATCGGAAGGACCCTCCTGAAGTTACGGTTTGTGCAACATCAAGAATACCGTACGGACATTGAGCGAAGAATGTCTCTTCCATGATATCTATGGTGGACGAATGTCATGTCAGGCATTGCGTGCAGCGCCGCATGCCTGTGCAAGTACGACATGCGTGATGTAGTAGCAGTACGGTGAAGGAAAGTGCCAGCGGGCAGCATGCTCGTGCTTTCCTTGTGGCGTTTGTTTTGTTGGTGGCTTCACGTGTTCGTGTGGCCCTTTACTTCATTTGAGGGGACGTAAAGGGCAAGTCGACCCGAGCCCCGAGTTAGGAATTACAACACATAGTAGAAAATGCAGTAGCGTGGGCGGTCGCATAGCATTTGTTATCCGGTGATGTTTGGCCGAGGGTCGGACCTTTGGTAAGATAGTGAGACGGAACCGGCATGGGAATCATGGTCGACAATATCGAGTTGACGCAGTGGTTGGCGTGCGTGTTGCTATGACCCAAGGGCCGACGCAGGGCCTGCACATGTGTCCTCAGCGATGCATGCGGAGTTTGTGAGCGTAGCGTGTCCTGCTTTTGAGTGAGGTCGCGGCGGTGTGGGGCGGCGTTTGCGTGTGGTATCGGGTACCTGGACGCGTGCGCCTTGGCTGGTTGGCTGGTGCGGTTGCCCCACGGTGTCCAGACTTGCGGCGCTGATGCAGGCCTGAGCGGCGGCTGCGCATCTGAGGCCCTGGGGCGCAGGATCACCCAGGATCACCCAGGACCGAAACTGTGCGTGCGCGCTTGCACCAACTCACAATTCGTGCATGTCACCAGTAAAGCTATTGAACGTTGACTTGTAAATATGATGATGATGATGATGATGATGATGATGATGATGATGATGATGATGTGTTACAAGGTTGGAAGTGTGCATTCCTAAACCCGTAACGAGACTAACCGAGCCGCAAGGGCTCCTCGTCTCTCCTGTTAGTATCGTTGGCAGCTTCGTACACACGCAAAGTAGAATCACTCAACCTCAGAAGCTGATTACGTCTAGTCCAGATCTCTCTTAAACAGCAGGCAAGCCTGCTTTGGTCCGTATCGTTCATGGTCCGTTGCATATCGCCACGCGGGAGCCCGTATCTTTCTCTGATTTCAGCATAAGCAGCACACTCAAGGAGCACATGCCGTTCATCCTCTACGCCATTATTGCAGCAGTGGCAGCGCCTCTCATTTCTAGGCAGATGCTGGTTCCTATTTGCAGATAGCGGCCAGCAGCACATGCGAAATCTTATTAGGCAGCGGTGGGCTTCATACGGGATGGCACATTGAGCGTGCGGAGGGTGCATGATAGGCGCGCGGCGCTGGAAGCAGAGCCCCATCCAGTGCTTGTACTTGGCCATGTGCATGCCTGGTTGTTTAGAATCAGAATGGAAAGAATCTGGCATGCACTGAAGCCTTTCATGCGCCCACCCCTCCATCATACGCTCGCGGAAAGCGCCTGCAAGGTCAGCTTCTGGTAGGGGGTGCGAAAGCAGCCAAGTAACTTGTGCCCTCGCACTACCTCGTCGTGTGTTGCCCGGCATATCCCTCCACACGTCAGCAAAAGACTCGATAATCCGCAGGAAGGCAAGGCCCCAGCTCAGGCCGCAGTTGGCGTGCTGGTTAGGCGGGCGGCTCTTAGCGTCAACTGCTTCAACTAGCTCTTCCACCAGTGCGCGGTAACAGTAAGTATGTTTTTGCTTTTGGATGCGGTTATAGAAAACATGGTAATGCAGGGGTAGCTGGCCTAACTCAGCATGAAGTAGCCGGTTGGCGGGCCGAGCTGCACCAGCACACTGCCGCATGAAGCTGGTTTGCAGTTTCACGCCCTCATCCTTCAAAGCAACCTCAAACAAGCCTTCCGCTAGGTTATTCTTGTCGTGGCCCCTGCTGCCCTGGGGCCCCCCATCCAACGCGTCCACAATCATATCAGGGCCCCACGCTTCGCAACCATAGGTGTAAATATACAAGAAGCAAGGTATGCCGACGGTAAACAACTCGGGGCAACAATGCCCGCGTTGTGTGCAAACTGCGGAGCCCTGTGCCGACGCGGGTGCCGGGGCCCAGGTCCGCGGGCCGCGCCCAGCCGGGACGGTGTGGGACTGGCATGGTGACCAAGGTACCGGTATCAGTTCATGTGATGTCGTACATGCGGCACCGCCCACGGTTTGCAGGCCACGAGTCTACTGGGGCGTCCTCCATTTGCCATAACCCCGTTACCCGTTACCCTCCCCTGGTTACCCTCGCCGGACCCCCGCCGGACCCCAGCCCACAGCTCTGCCAGCCCATGTACCAGCATGGCAGCAAGCGACGGGACATCCGGACATGGTGACTAGGAGGCCTAGGAAGGGTGGCGCCACGGGGGCACAGGGCCTCAGGGAGGCACGTGGTGGTGGCGAGCAAAGGCCCGAGTCCCCCCGATTTCCCCGACGCCCTCAAACCCCCACCACCACAACTGCCTTTCCCTCCCACGTGCCCCACGTACTTTGCTGTGAATTCGGTGCGCAGCTGTTAACCCACCCGGAATCCGTCGCGCGCATGAGCGAACGGGCGAACCTGCCGCGCAAGTGCCACCCAGCGGCGACCTGCGCCACCCCGTGGAGCTTAGAGACTTCGCACGCAACGGTTACATCGCAGACTTCAACTCCCCTCCGCTGGCACCATGGCCCCCACCACCACAATCATGCGCACTCCGCACAGCACTGCAGCACCCTGCAGCACCCAGTTCCAACAAAATCAGTAACACCGCTCCCCCGAACCCCGGCCACCCCCCCCATACACGTTCACGTGTCTATTTGGGCGTCCTCCGGTTTGCCATTTGTCACAGCCACCTTCCCCGTTACCCGTTACCCTCGCCGGACCCCAGCCCATTTACCAGCCGGCAAGTGACCCCTTGTTGTATTGCGAACACCGCAAGCGACGGTGTTCCCCCAACCCCACTCCTATCCTCCCCTGCTCCCATCCCCCTTGCCGCATGCTACAGTCTCACAGCCTGACGACTCGGAGGACCCCCTAGGCAACGCAACCTCAGTTACAGCCTGGCAAAGCTTCCTATGCTGGGGATGTTAAGCCGGCGTGCCACGGCAAGGGGGCAATCGTGGCCCGTCCTGGTACTGCCATCCTCGCCTGTTCCATTCTAACCTGCCCCCATCTTCTACTGTCAACGCCCTCCGCTATCCCTGTCCTCGCCTGTCCCTCCCGTCGACATGCTCGGACCGTGACAGCATCACATGCCAGCACTACGCTGCAAAAGTCATGGTCACGTTTGCGCACCCAATGAAGCCTTGCGCCCTGTCTTTGCCTCCCTTTACAATTAGCTCTTGCCCGCACGCCCAAACTCGCTTCCTAGCCTGAGAACGGTTCGATTTCCAGTCGAGTTTGCTCACATGGCCCTACGCGCCCCCTTAGGAAGTCCGTATGTATAGTTTGCTGCGCTCTTTAAGAAATTGCGAAAAAGCTGTGCGCGGTTTGGGAACGGACCATGTCGCCCTGACTTATACGTGCACCTTGCGTATGCCGCCAATTGCTGGCCTTTGGGGCTCATACGATATACGTGGTATGATTTTGCTGTGCAACCTGGCGCTGCTGCGGGAAAGGCTGTACGGCGCGCTGCATGGGCGCATGGGCGGTCTAAAAATTCGCTTGCGCGCGCACGCCGGCATTTCCATACACGCATGTTGTCAGGACTGCCGTCACCAATTCCGGGTAGCCACACCCCTAGTGTACTCGGTGCTAGCTGGCCTCGTCGGGGCGCCATCGCTTTCACATGGTTCTGCGTGGAGCGGCCCCACCACTGCTGCTAAGTGGCGCACCCAGGCATTTGGCGCTGTTGGTTTTGCCATGCGCCATGGAAGTAACCCCAGCTATGACTGCGCTGCGCTTGCGGACAGACCTCTAGTATCCAGTGGCGGGGACACCGGGGCTGCAGCGTAATCGTCAGCCCGAGTCACACTGTTGGGAAGTCAGATTCCACGACTTATGCAGGGCAGTGAAGGGTGTGGGGGCACGGTACTTCGGCGCCCGGTTTTTCGGCCTTTTGGGGCTGCACGCGGGACGTTGTTCAGCCCATTCTGCTTGTCACCTCATACATTGCACACGGCACTCCAAAGGCAAGGTTAAACCTTGCGGGTTCCTGAGCGCGGCAAGGATTTTCCTTGAACTTTCAAGTCGCACACTGGCTTGGCCTGCGCTGACATTGCTTAAAATCGCTACATCCAAAAATAAGTGATTTGCCCTGTGTGCCTGGCGTTGGCTCTTCAGACCCAGTTGGCTTTTACATGTCGGTGAAAGCCAACTTCGCCCGGGGCACGTCTTACAGCTTTGCGCACGTATGGAAGATATGTGCTATACGTGGGTATATGATGAGCACAATCGGCGGACTTCCTTGCTCCCAGGCGCGGACATGCCCTGGTCGACACGCATCGGCACACACCGACTCCCTCAGTTGCCTGGGCGGCCACCACATGACCCTTTTGCAGCTCAGGTAGCCCCAAACCATGCATACACATGCGTATTATGTTTGTGAAGTGCCGCGGTCTGGACGCCTTGCTCACAGGGTGTGTGGGGGGGGGCGGGTGTGGCGTGGCGTGGCGTGTGTGTATGGGCAGGTCACGAGGTCAACCCCCCAACTCCCAACTCCCCGATCTCCCAAGTAACCATCCGGTTACGGCCGACGGTTGAGCCCTGGCGCTGCAAAAGTCATGGTCACGTTTGCGCACCCAATGAAGCCTTGCGCCCTGTCTTTGCCTCCCTTTACAATTAGCTCTTGCCCGCACGCCCAAACTCGCTTCCTAGCCTGAGAACGGTTCGATTTCCAGTCGAGTTTGCTCACATGGCCCTACGCGCCCCCTTAGGAAGTCCGTATGTATAGTTTGCTGCGCTCTTTAAGAAATTGCGAAAAAGCTGTGCGCGGTTTGGGAACGGACCATGTCGCCCTGACTTATACGTGCACCTTGCGTATGCCGCCAATTGCTGGCCTTTGGGGCTCATACGATATACGTGGTATGATTTTGCTGTGCAACCTGGCGCTGCTGCGGGAAAGGCTGTACGGCGCGCTGCATGGGCGCATGGGCGGTCTAAAAATTCGCTTGCGCGCGCACGCCGGCATTTCCATACACGCATGTTGTCAGGACTGCCGTCACCAATTCCGGGTAGCCACACCCCTAGTGTACTCGGTGCTAGCTGGCCTCGTCGGGGCGCCATCGCTTTCACATGGTTCTGCGTGGAGCGGCCCCACCACTGCTGCTAAGTGGCGCACCCAGGCATTTGGCGCTGTTGGTTTTGCCATGCGCCATGGAAGTAACCCCAGCTATGACTGCGCTGCGCTTGCGGACAGACCTCTAGTATCCAGTGGCGGGGACACCGGGGCTGCAGCGTAATCGTCAGCCCGAGTCACACTGTTGGGAAGTCAGATTCCACGACTTATGCAGGGCAGTGAAGGGTGTGGGGGCACGGTACTTCGGCGCCCGGTTTTTCGGCCTTTTGGGGCTGCACGCGGGACGTTGTTCAGCCCATTCTGCTTGTCACCTCATACATTGCACACGGCACTCCAAAGGCAAGGTTAAACCTTGCGGGTTCCTGAGCGCGGCAAGGATTTTCCTTGAACTTTCAAGTCGCACACTGGCTTGGCCTGCGCTGACATTGCTTAAAATCGCTACATCCAAAAATAAGTGATTTGCCCTGTGTGCCTGGCGTTGGCTCTTCAGACCCAGTTGGCTTTTACATGTCGGTGAAAGCCAACTTCGCCCGGGGCACGTCTTACAGCTTTGCGCACGTATGGAAGATATGTGCTATACGTGGGTATATGATGAGCACAATCGGCGGACTTCCTTGCTCCCAGGCGCGGACATGCCCTGGTCGACACGCATCGGCACACACCGACTCCCTCAGTTGCCTGGGCGGCCACCACATGACCCTTTTGCAGCTCAGGTAGCCCCAAACCATGCATACACATGCGTATTATGTTTGTGAAGTGCCGCGGTCTGGACGCCTTGCTCACAGGGTGTGTGGGGGGGGGCGGGTGTGGCGTGGCGTGGCGTGTGTGTATGGGCAGGTCACGAGGTCAACCCCCCAACTCCCAACTCCCCGATCTCCCAAGTAACCATCCGGTTACGGCCGACGGTTGAGCCCTGGCGCTGCAAAAGTCATGGTCACGTTTGCGCACCCAATGAAGCCTTGCGCCCTGTCTTTGCCTCCCTTTACAATTAGCTCTTGCCCGCACGCCCAAACTCGCTTCCTAGCCTGAGAACGGTTCGATTTCCAGTCGAGTTTGCTCACATGGCCCTACGCGCCCCCTTAGGAAGTCCGTATGTATAGTTTGCTGCGCTCTTTAAGAAATTGCGAAAAAGCTGTGCGCGGTTTGGGAACGGACCATGTCGCCCTGACTTATACGTGCACCTTGCGTATGCCGCCAATTGCTGGCCTTTGGGGCTCATACGATATACGTGGTATGATTTTGCTGTGCAACCTGGCGCTGCTGCGGGAAAGGCTGTACGGCGCGCTGCATGGGCGCATGGGCGGTCTAAAAATTCGCTTGCGCGCGCACGCCGGCATTTCCATACACGCATGTTGTCAGGACTGCCGTCACCAATTCCGGGTAGCCACACCCCTAGTGTACTCGGTGCTAGCTGGCCTCGTCGGGGCGCCATCGCTTTCACATGGTTCTGCGTGGAGCGGCCCCACCACTGCTGCTAAGTGGCGCACCCAGGCATTTGGCGCTGTTGGTTTTGCCATGCGCCATGGAAGTAACCCCAGCTATGACTGCGCTGCGCTTGCGGACAGACCTCTAGTATCCAGTGGCGGGGACACCGGGGCTGCAGCGTAATCGTCAGCCCGAGTCACACTGTTGGGAAGTCAGATTCCACGACTTATGCAGGGCAGTGAAGGGTGTGGGGGCACGGTACTTCGGCGCCCGGTTTTTCGGCCTTTTGGGGCTGCACGCGGGACGTTGTTCAGCCCATTCTGCTTGTCACCTCATACATTGCACACGGCACTCCAAAGGCAAGGTTAAACCTTGCGGGTTCCTGAGCGCGGCAAGGATTTTCCTTGAACTTTCAAGTCGCACACTGGCTTGGCCTGCGCTGACATTGCTTAAAATCGCTACATCCAAAAATAAGTGATTTGCCCTGTGTGCCTGGCGTTGGCTCTTCAGACCCAGTTGGCTTTTACATGTCGGTGAAAGCCAACTTCGCCCGGGGCACGTCTTACAGCTTTGCGCACGTATGGAAGATATGTGCTATACGTGGGTATATGATGAGCACAATCGGCGGACTTCCTTGCTCCCAGGCGCGGACATGCCCTGGTCGACACGCATCGGCACACACCGACTCCCTCAGTTGCCTGGGCGGCCACCACATGACCCTTTTGCAGCTCAGGTAGCCCCAAACCATGCATACACATGCGTATTATGTTTGTGAAGTGCCGCGGTCTGGACGCCTTGCTCACAGGGTGTGTGGGGGGGGGCGGGTGTGGCGTGGCGTGGCGTGTGTGTATGGGCAGGTCACGAGGTCAACCCCCCAACTCCCAACTCCCCGATCTCCCAAGTAACCATCCGGTTACGGCCGACGGTTGAGCCCTGGCGCTGCAAAAGTCATGGTCACGTTTGCGCACCCAATGAAGCCTTGCGCCCTGTCTTTGCCTCCCTTTACAATTAGCTCTTGCCCGCACGCCCAAACTCGCTTCCTAGCCTGAGAACGGTTCGATTTCCAGTCGAGTTTGCTCACATGGCCCTACGCGCCCCCTTAGGAAGTCCGTATGTATAGTTTGCTGCGCTCTTTAAGAAATTGCGAAAAAGCTGTGCGCGGTTTGGGAACGGACCATGTCGCCCTGACTTATACGTGCACCTTGCGTATGCCGCCAATTGCTGGCCTTTGGGGCTCATACGATATACGTGGTATGATTTTGCTGTGCAACCTGGCGCTGCTGCGGGAAAGGCTGTACGGCGCGCTGCATGGGCGCATGGGCGGTCTAAAAATTCGCTTGCGCGCGCACGCCGGCATTTCCATACACGCATGTTGTCAGGACTGCCGTCACCAATTCCGGGTAGCCACACCCCTAGTGTACTCGGTGCTAGCTGGCCTCGTCGGGGCGCCATCGCTTTCACATGGTTCTGCGTGGAGCGGCCCCACCACTGCTGCTAAGTGGCGCACCCAGGCATTTGGCGCTGTTGGTTTTGCCATGCGCCATGGAAGTAACCCCAGCTATGACTGCGCTGCGCTTGCGGACAGACCTCTAGTATCCAGTGGCGGGGACACCGGGGCTGCAGCGTAATCGTCAGCCCGAGTCACACTGTTGGGAAGTCAGATTCCACGACTTATGCAGGGCAGTGAAGGGTGTGGGGGCACGGTACTTCGGCGCCCGGTTTTTCGGCCTTTTGGGGCTGCACGCGGGACGTTGTTCAGCCCATTCTGCTTGTCACCTCATACATTGCACACGGCACTCCAAAGGCAAGGTTAAACCTTGCGGGTTCCTGAGCGCGGCAAGGATTTTCCTTGAACTTTCAAGTCGCACACTGGCTTGGCCTGCGCTGACATTGCTTAAAATCGCTACATCCAAAAATAAGTGATTTGCCCTGTGTGCCTGGCGTTGGCTCTTCAGACCCAGTTGGCTTTTACATGTCGGTGAAAGCCAACTTCGCCCGGGGCACGTCTTACAGCTTTGCGCACGTATGGAAGATATGTGCTATACGTGGGTATATGATGAGCACAATCGGCGGACTTCCTTGCTCCCAGGCGCGGACATGCCCTGGTCGACACGCATCGGCACACACCGACTCCCTCAGTTGCCTGGGCGGCCACCACATGACCCTTTTGCAGCTCAGGTAGCCCCAAACCATGCATACACATGCGTATTATGTTTGTGAAGTGCCGCGGTCTGGACGCCTTGCTCACAGGGTGTGTGGGGGGGGGCGGGTGTGGCGTGGCGTGGCGTGTGTGTATGGGCAGGTCACGAGGTCAACCCCCCAACTCCCAACTCCCCGATCTCCCAAGTAACCATCCGGTTACGGCCGACGGTTGAGCCCTGGCGCTGCAAAAGTCATGGTCACGTTTGCGCACCCAATGAAGCCTTGCGCCCTGTCTTTGCCTCCCTTTACAATTAGCTCTTGCCCGCACGCCCAAACTCGCTTCCTAGCCTGAGAACGGTTCGATTTCCAGTCGAGTTTGCTCACATGGCCCTACGCGCCCCCTTAGGAAGTCCGTATGTATAGTTTGCTGCGCTCTTTAAGAAATTGCGAAAAAGCTGTGCGCGGTTTGGGAACGGACCATGTCGCCCTGACTTATACGTGCACCTTGCGTATGCCGCCAATTGCTGGCCTTTGGGGCTCATACGATATACGTGGTATGATTTTGCTGTGCAACCTGGCGCTGCTGCGGGAAAGGCTGTACGGCGCGCTGCATGGGCGCATGGGCGGTCTAAAAATTCGCTTGCGCGCGCACGCCGGCATTTCCATACACGCATGTTGTCAGGACTGCCGTCACCAATTCCGGGTAGCCACACCCCTAGTGTACTCGGTGCTAGCTGGCCTCGTCGGGGCGCCATCGCTTTCACATGGTTCTGCGTGGAGCGGCCCCACCACTGCTGCTAAGTGGCGCACCCAGGCATTTGGCGCTGTTGGTTTTGCCATGCGCCATGGAAGTAACCCCAGCTATGACTGCGCTGCGCTTGCGGACAGACCTCTAGTATCCAGTGGCGGGGACACCGGGGCTGCAGCGTAATCGTCAGCCCGAGTCACACTGTTGGGAAGTCAGATTCCACGACTTATGCAGGGCAGTGAAGGGTGTGGGGGCACGGTACTTCGGCGCCCGGTTTTTCGGCCTTTTGGGGCTGCACGCGGGACGTTGTTCAGCCCATTCTGCTTGTCACCTCATACATTGCACACGGCACTCCAAAGGCAAGGTTAAACCTTGCGGGTTCCTGAGCGCGGCAAGGATTTTCCTTGAACTTTCAAGTCGCACACTGGCTTGGCCTGCGCTGACATTGCTTAAAATCGCTACATCCAAAAATAAGTGATTTGCCCTGTGTGCCTGGCGTTGGCTCTTCAGACCCAGTTGGCTTTTACATGTCGGTGAAAGCCAACTTCGCCCGGGGCACGTCTTACAGCTTTGCGCACGTATGGAAGATATGTGCTATACGTGGGTATATGATGAGCACAATCGGCGGACTTCCTTGCTCCCAGGCGCGGACATGCCCTGGTCGACACGCATCGGCACACACCGACTCCCTCAGTTGCCTGGGCGGCCACCACATGACCCTTTTGCAGCTCAGGTAGCCCCAAACCATGCATACACATGCGTATTATGTTTGTGAAGTGCCGCGGTCTGGACGCCTTGCTCACAGGGTGTGTGGGGGGGGGCGGGTGTGGCGTGGCGTGGCGTGTGTGTATGGGCAGGTCACGAGGTCAACCCCCCAACTCCCAACTCCCCGATCTCCCAAGTAACCATCCGGTTACGGCCGACGGTTGAGCCCTGGCGCTGCAAAAGTCATGGTCACGTTTGCGCACCCAATGAAGCCTTGCGCCCTGTCTTTGCCTCCCTTTACAATTAGCTCTTGCCCGCACGCCCAAACTCGCTTCCTAGCCTGAGAACGGTTCGATTTCCAGTCGAGTTTGCTCACATGGCCCTACGCGCCCCCTTAGGAAGTCCGTATGTATAGTTTGCTGCGCTCTTTAAGAAATTGCGAAAAAGCTGTGCGCGGTTTGGGAACGGACCATGTCGCCCTGACTTATACGTGCACCTTGCGTATGCCGCCAATTGCTGGCCTTTGGGGCTCATACGATATACGTGGTATGATTTTGCTGTGCAACCTGGCGCTGCTGCGGGAAAGGCTGTACGGCGCGCTGCATGGGCGCATGGGCGGTCTAAAAATTCGCTTGCGCGCGCACGCCGGCATTTCCATACACGCATGTTGTCAGGACTGCCGTCACCAATTCCGGGTAGCCACACCCCTAGTGTACTCGGTGCTAGCTGGCCTCGTCGGGGCGCCATCGCTTTCACATGGTTCTGCGTGGAGCGGCCCCACCACTGCTGCTAAGTGGCGCACCCAGGCATTTGGCGCTGTTGGTTTTGCCATGCGCCATGGAAGTAACCCCAGCTATGACTGCGCTGCGCTTGCGGACAGACCTCTAGTATCCAGTGGCGGGGACACCGGGGCTGCAGCGTAATCGTCAGCCCGAGTCACACTGTTGGGAAGTCAGATTCCACGACTTATGCAGGGCAGTGAAGGGTGTGGGGGCACGGTACTTCGGCGCCCGGTTTTTCGGCCTTTTGGGGCTGCACGCGGGACGTTGTTCAGCCCATTCTGCTTGTCACCTCATACATTGCACACGGCACTCCAAAGGCAAGGTTAAACCTTGCGGGTTCCTGAGCGCGGCAAGGATTTTCCTTGAACTTTCAAGTCGCACACTGGCTTGGCCTGCGCTGACATTGCTTAAAATCGCTACATCCAAAAATAAGTGATTTGCCCTGTGTGCCTGGCGTTGGCTCTTCAGACCCAGTTGGCTTTTACATGTCGGTGAAAGCCAACTTCGCCCGGGGCACGTCTTACAGCTTTGCGCACGTATGGAAGATATGTGCTATACGTGGGTATATGATGAGCACAATCGGCGGACTTCCTTGCTCCCAGGCGCGGACATGCCCTGGTCGACACGCATCGGCACACACCGACTCCCTCAGTTGCCTGGGCGGCCACCACATGACCCTTTTGCAGCTCAGGTAGCCCCAAACCATGCATACACATGCGTATTATGTTTGTGAAGTGCCGCGGTCTGGACGCCTTGCTCACAGGGTGTGTGGGGGGGGGCGGGTGTGGCGTGGCGTGGCGTGTGTGTATGGGCAGGTCACGAGGTCAACCCCCCAACTCCCAACTCCCCGATCTCCCAAGTAACCATCCGGTTACGGCCGACGGTTGAGCCCTGGCGCTGCAAAAGTCATGGTCACGTTTGCGCACCCAATGAAGCCTTGCGCCCTGTCTTTGCCTCCCTTTACAATTAGCTCTTGCCCGCACGCCCAAACTCGCTTCCTAGCCTGAGAACGGTTCGATTTCCAGTCGAGTTTGCTCACATGGCCCTACGCGCCCCCTTAGGAAGTCCGTATGTATAGTTTGCTGCGCTCTTTAAGAAATTGCGAAAAAGCTGTGCGCGGTTTGGGAACGGACCATGTCGCCCTGACTTATACGTGCACCTTGCGTATGCCGCCAATTGCTGGCCTTTGGGGCTCATACGATATACGTGGTATGATTTTGCTGTGCAACCTGGCGCTGCTGCGGGAAAGGCTGTACGGCGCGCTGCATGGGCGCATGGGCGGTCTAAAAATTCGCTTGCGCGCGCACGCCGGCATTTCCATACACGCATGTTGTCAGGACTGCCGTCACCAATTCCGGGTAGCCACACCCCTAGTGTACTCGGTGCTAGCTGGCCTCGTCGGGGCGCCATCGCTTTCACATGGTTCTGCGTGGAGCGGCCCCACCACTGCTGCTAAGTGGCGCACCCAGGCATTTGGCGCTGTTGGTTTTGCCATGCGCCATGGAAGTAACCCCAGCTATGACTGCGCTGCGCTTGCGGACAGACCTCTAGTATCCAGTGGCGGGGACACCGGGGCTGCAGCGTAATCGTCAGCCCGAGTCACACTGTTGGGAAGTCAGATTCCACGACTTATGCAGGGCAGTGAAGGGTGTGGGGGCACGGTACTTCGGCGCCCGGTTTTTTCGGCCTTTTGGGGCTGCACGCGGGACGTTGTTCAGCCCATTCTGCTTGTCACCTCATACATTGCACACGGCACTCCAAAGGCAAGGTTAAACCTTGCGGGTTCCTGAGCGCGGCAAGGATTTTCCTTGAACTTTCAAGTCGCACACTGGCTTGGCCTGCGCTGACATTGCTTAAAATCGCTACATCCAAAAATAAGTGATTTGCCCTGTGTGCCTGGCGTTGGCTCTTCAGACCCAGTTGGCTTTTACATGTCGGTGAAAGCCAACTTCGCCCGGGGCACGTCTTACAGCTTTGCGCACGTATGGAAGATATGTGCTATACGTGGGTATATGATGAGCACAATCGGCGGACTTCCTTGCTCCCAGGCGCGGACATGCCCTGGTCGACACGCATCGGCACACACCGACTCCCTCAGTTGCCTGGGCGGCCACCACATGACCCTTTTGCAGCTCAGGTAGCCCCAAACCATGCATACACATGCGTATTATGTTTGTGAAGTGCCGCGGTCTGGACGCCTTGCTCACAGGGTGTGTGGGGGGGGGGCGGGTGTGGCGTGGCGTGGCGTGTGTGTATGGGCAGGTCACGAGGTCAACCCCCCAACTCCCAACTCCCCGATCTCCCAAGTAACCATCCGGTTACGGCCGACGGTTGAGCCCTGGCGCTGCAAAAGTCATGGTCACGTTTGCGCACCCAATGAAGCCTTGCGCCCTGTCTTTGCCTCCCTTTACAATTAGCTCTTGCCCGCACGCCCAAACTCGCTTCCTAGCCTGAGAACGGTTCGATTTCCAGTCGAGTTTGCTCACATGGCCCTACGCGCCCCCTTAGGAAGTCCGTATGTATAGTTTGCTGCGCTCTTTAAGAAATTGCGAAAAAGCTGTGCGCGGTTTGGGAACGGACCATGTCGCCCTGACTTATACGTGCACCTTGCGTATGCCGCCAATTGCTGGCCTTTGGGGCTCATACGATATACGTGGTATGATTTTGCTGTGCAACCTGGCGCTGCTGCGGGAAAGGCTGTACGGCGCGCTGCATGGGCGCATGGGCGGTCTAAAAATTCGCTTGCGCGCGCACGCCGGCATTTCCATACACGCATGTTGTCAGGACTGCCGTCACCAATTCCGGGTAGCCACACCCCTAGTGTACTCGGTGCTAGCTGGCCTCGTCGGGGCGCCATCGCTTTCACATGGTTCTGCGTGGAGCGGCCCCACCACTGCTGCTAAGTGGCGCACCCAGGCATTTGGCGCTGTTGGTTTTGCCATGCGCCATGGAAGTAACCCCAGCTATGACTGCGCTGCGCTTGCGGACAGACCTCTAGTATCCAGTGGCGGGGACACCGGGGCTGCAGCGTAATCGTCAGCCCGAGTCACACTGTTGGGAAGTCAGATTCCACGACTTATGCAGGGCAGTGAAGGGTGTGGGGGCACGGTACTTCGGCGCCCGGTTTTTCGGCCTTTTGGGGCTGCACGCGGGACGTTGTTCAGCCCATTCTGCTTGTCACCTCATACATTGCACACGGCACTCCAAAGGCAAGGTTAAACCTTGCGGGTTCCTGAGCGCGGCAAGGATTTTCCTTGAACTTTCAAGTCGCACACTGGCTTGGCCTGCGCTGACATTGCTTAAAATCGCTACATCCAAAAATAAGTGATTTGCCCTGTGTGCCTGGCGTTGGCTCTTCAGACCCAGTTGGCTTTTACATGTCGGTGAAAGCCAACTTCGCCCGGGGCACGTCTTACAGCTTTGCGCACGTATGGAAGATATGTGCTATACGTGGGTATATGATGAGCACAATCGGCGGACTTCCTTGCTCCCAGGCGCGGACATGCCCTGGTCGACACGCATCGGCACACACCGACTCCCTCAGTTGCCTGGGCGGCCACCACATGACCCTTTTGCAGCTCAGGTAGCCCCAAACCATGCATACACATGCGTATTATGTTTGTGAAGTGCCGCGGTCTGGACGCCTTGCTCACAGGGTGTGTGGGGGGGGGCGGGTGTGGCGTGGCGTGGCGTGTGTGTATGGGCAGGTCACGAGGTCAACCCCCCAACTCCCAACTCCCCGATCTCCCAAGTAACCATCCGGTTACGGCCGACGGTTGAGCCCTGGCGCTGCAAAAGTCATGGTCACGTTTGCGCACCCAATGAAGCCTTGCGCCCTGTCTTTGCCTCCCTTTACAATTAGCTCTTGCCCGCACGCCCAAACTCGCTTCCTAGCCTGAGAACGGTTCGATTTCCAGTCGAGTTTGCTCACATGGCCCTACGCGCCCCCTTAGGAAGTCCGTATGTATAGTTTGCTGCGCTCTTTAAGAAATTGCGAAAAAGCTGTGCGCGGTTTGGGAACGGACCATGTCGCCCTGACTTATACGTGCACCTTGCGTATGCCGCCAATTGCTGGCCTTTGGGGCTCATACGATATACGTGGTATGATTTTGCTGTGCAACCTGGCGCTGCTGCGGGAAAGGCTGTACGGCGCGCTGCATGGGCGCATGGGCGGTCTAAAAATTCGCTTGCGCGCGCACGCCGGCATTTCCATACACGCATGTTGTCAGGACTGCCGTCACCAATTCCGGGTAGCCACACCCCTAGTGTACTCGGTGCTAGCTGGCCTCGTCGGGGCGCCATCGCTTTCACATGGTTCTGCGTGGAGCGGCCCCACCACTGCTGCTAAGTGGCGCACCCAGGCATTTGGCGCTGTTGGTTTTGCCATGCGCCATGGAAGTAACCCCAGCTATGACTGCGCTGCGCTTGCGGACAGACCTCTAGTATCCAGTGGCGGGGACACCGGGGCTGCAGCGTAATCGTCAGCCCGAGTCACACTGTTGGGAAGTCAGATTCCACGACTTATGCAGGGCAGTGAAGGGTGTGGGGGCACGGTACTTCGGCGCCCGGTTTTTCGGCCTTTTGGGGCTGCACGCGGGACGTTGTTCAGCCCATTCTGCTTGTCACCTCATACATTGCACACGGCACTCCAAAGGCAAGGTTAAACCTTGCGGGTTCCTGAGCGCGGCAAGGATTTTCCTTGAACTTTCAAGTCGCACACTGGCTTGGCCTGCGCTGACATTGCTTAAAATCGCTACATCCAAAAATAAGTGATTTGCCCTGTGTGCCTGGCGTTGGCTCTTCAGACCCAGTTGGCTTTTACATGTCGGTGAAAGCCAACTTCGCCCGGGGCACGTCTTACAGCTTTGCGCACGTATGGAAGATATGTGCTATACGTGGGTATATGATGAGCACAATCGGCGGACTTCCTTGCTCCCAGGCGCGGACATGCCCTGGTCGACACGCATCGGCACACACCGACTCCCTCAGTTGCCTGGGCGGCCACCACATGACCCTTTTGCAGCTCAGGTAGCCCCAAACCATGCATACACATGCGTATTATGTTTGTGAAGTGCCGCGGTCTGGACGCCTTGCTCACAGGGTGTGTGGGGGGGGGCGGGTTGTGGCGTGGCGTGGCGTGTGTGTATGGGCAGGTCACGAGGTCAACCCCCCAACTCCCAACTCCCCGATCTCCCAAGTAACCATCCGGTTACGGCCGACGGTTGAGCCCTGGCGCTGCAAAAGTCATGGTCACGTTTGCGCACCCAATGAAGCCTTGCGCCCTGTCTTTGCCTCCCTTTACAATTAGCTCTTGCCCGCACGCCCAAACTCGCTTCCTAGCCTGAGAACGGTTCGATTTCCAGTCGAGTTTGCTCACATGGCCCTACGCGCCCCCTTAGGAAGTCCGTATGTATAGTTTGCTGCGCTCTTTAAGAAATTGCGAAAAAGCTGTGCGCGGTTTGGGAACGGACCATGTCGCCCCTGACTTATACGTGCACCTTGCGTATGCCGCCAATTGCTGGCCTTTGGGGCTCATACGATATACGTGGTATGATTTTGCTGTGCAACCTGGCGCTGCTGCGGGAAAGGCTGTACGGCGCGCTGCATGGGCGCATGGGCGGTCTAAAAATTCGCTTGCGCGCGCACGCCGGCATTTCCATACACGCATGTTGTCAGGACTGCCGTCACCAATTCCGGGTAGCCACACCCCTAGTGTACTCGGTGCTAGCTGGCCTCGTCGGGGCGCCATCGCTTTCACATGGTTCTGCGTGGAGCGGCCCCACCACTGCTGCTAAGTGGCGCACCCAGGCATTTGGCGCTGTTGGTTTTGCCATGCGCCATGGAAGTAACCCCAGCTATGACTGCGCTGCGCTTGCGGACAGACCTCTAGTATCCAGTGGCGGGGGACACCGGGGCTGCAGCGTAATCGTCAGCCCGAGTCACACTGTTGGGAAGTCAGATTCCACGACTTATGCAGGGCAGTGAAGGGTGTGGGGGCACGGTACTTCGGCGCCCGGTTTTTCGGCCTTTTGGGGCTGCACGCGGGACGTTGTTCAGCCCATTCTGCTTGTCACCTCATACATTGCACACGGCACTCCAAAGGCAAGGTTAAACCTTGCGGGTTCCTGAGCGCGGCAAGGATTTTCCTTGAACTTTCAAGTCGCACACTGGCTTGGCCTGCGCTGACATTGCTTAAAATCGCTACATCCAAAATAAGTGATTTGCCCTGTGTGCCTGGCGTTGGCTCTTCAGACCCAGTTGGCTTTTACATGTCGGTGAAAGCCAACTTCGCCCGGGGCACGTCTTACAGCTTTGCGCACGTATGGAAGATATGTGCTATACGTGGGTATATGATGAGCACAATCGGCGGACTTCCTTGCTCCCAGGCGCGGACATGCCCTGGTCGACACGCATCGGCACACACCGACTCCCTCAGTTGCCTGGGCGGCCACCACATGACCCTTTTGCAGCTCAGGTAGCCCCAAACCATGCATACACATGCGTATTATGTTTGTGAAGTGCCGCGGTCTGGACGCCTTGCTCACAGGGTGTGTGGGGGGGGGCGGGTGTGGCGTGGCGTGGCGTGTGTGTATGGGCAGGTCACGAGGTCAACCCCCCAACTCCCAACTCCCGATCTCCCAAGTAACCATCCGGTTACGGCCGACGGTTGAGCCCTGGCGCTGCAAAAGTCATGGTCACGTTTGCGCACCCAATGAAGCCTTGCGCCCTGTCTTTGCCTCCCTTTACAATTAGCTCTTGCCCGCACGCCCAAACTCGCTTCCTAGCCTGAGAACGGTTCGATTTCCAGTCGAGTTTGCTCACATGGCCCTACGCGCCCCCTTAGGAAGTCCGTATGTATAGTTTGCTGCGCTCTTTAAGAAATTGCGAAAAAGCTGTGCGCGGTTTGGGAACGGACCATGTCGCCCTGACTTATACGTGCACCTTGCGTATGCCGCCAATTGCTGGCCTTTGGGGCTCATACGATATACGTGGTATGATTTTGCTGTGCAACCTGGCGCTGCTGCGGGAAAGGCTGTACGGCGCGCTGCATGGGCGCATGGGCGGTCTAAAAATTCGCTTGCGCGCGCACGCCGGCATTTCCATACACGCATGTTGTCAGGACTGCCGTCACCAATTCCGGGTAGCCACACCCCTAGTGTACTCGGTGCTAGCTGGCCTCGTCGGGGCGCCATCGCT
The DNA here is from genome assembly GCA_016834605.1 of Chlamydomonas incerta. Taxonomy (NCBI): domain Eukaryota; kingdom Viridiplantae; phylum Chlorophyta; class Chlorophyceae; order Chlamydomonadales; family Chlamydomonadaceae; genus Chlamydomonas; species Chlamydomonas incerta. The sequence continues at coordinate 139,886 of JAEHOC010000111.1, forward strand.
TTCACATGGTTCTGCGTGGAGCGGCCCCACCACTGCTGCTAAGTGGCGCACCCAGGCATTTGGCGCTGTTGGTTTTGCCATGCGCCATGGAAGTAACCCCAGCTATGACTGCGCTGCGCTTGCGGACAGACCTCTAGTATCCAGTGGCGGGGACACCGGGGCTGCAGCGTAATCGTCAGCCCGAGTCACACTGTTGGGAAGTCAGATTCCACGACTTATGCAGGGCAGTGAAGGGTGTGGGGGCACGGTACTTCGGCGCCCGGTTTTTCGGCCTTTTGGGGCTGCACGCGGGACGTTGTTCAGCCCATTCTGCTTGTCACCTCATACATTGCACACGGCACTCCAAAGGCAAGGTTAAACCTTGCGGGTTCCTGAGCGCGGCAAGGATTTTCCTTGAACTTTCAAGTCGCACACTGGCTTGGCCTGCGCTGACATTGCTTAAAATCGCTACATCCAAAAATAAGTGATTTGCCCTGTGTGCCTGGCGTTGGCTCTTCAGACCCAGTTGGCTTTTACATGTCGGTGAAAGCCAACTTCGCCCGGGGCACGTCTTACAGCTTTGCGCACGTATGGAAGATATGTGCTATACGTGGGTATATGATGAGCACAATCGGCGGACTTCCTTGCTCCCAGGCGCGGACATGCCCTGGTCGACACGCATCGGCACACACCGACTCCCTCAGTTGCCTGGGCGGCCACCACATGACCCTTTTGCAGCTCAGGTAGCCCCAAACCATGCATACACATGCGTATTATGTTTGTGAAGTGCCGCGGTCTGGACGCCTTGCTCACAGGGTGTGTGGGGGGGGGCGGGTGTGGCGTGGCGTGGCGTGTGTGTATGGGCAGGTCACGAGGTCAACCCCCCAACTCCCAACTCCCCGATCTTCCCAAGTAACCATCCGGTTACGGCCGACGGTTGAGCCCTGGCGCTGCAAAAGTCATGGTCACGTTTGCGCACCCAATGAAGCCTTGCGCCCTGTCTTTGCCTCCCTTACAATTAGCTCTTGCCCGCACGCCCAAACTCGCTTCCTAGCCTGAGAACGGTTCGATTTCCAGTCGAGTTTGCTCACATGGCCCTACGCGCCCCCTTAGGAAGTCCGTATGTATAGTTTGCTGCGCTCTTTAAGAAATTGCGAAAAAGCTGTGCGCGGTTTTGGGAACGGACCATGTCGCCCTGACTTATACGTGCACCTTGCGTATGCCGCCAATTGCTGGCCTTTGGGGCTCATACGATATACGTGGTATGATTTTGCTGTGCAACCTGGCGCTGCTGCGGGAAAGGCTGTACGGCGCGCTGCATGGGCGCATGGGCGGTCTAAAAATTCGCTTGCGCGCGCACGCCGGCATTTCCATACACGCATGTTGTCAGGACTGCCGTCACCAATTCCGGGTAGCCACACCCCTAGTGTACTCGGTGCTAGCTGGCCTCGTCGGGGCGCCATCGCTTTCACATGGTTCTGCGTGGAGCGGCCCCACCACTGCTGCTAAGTGGCGCACCCAGGCATTGGCGCTGTTGGTTTTGCCATGCGCCATGGAAGTAACCCCAGCTATGACTGCGCTGCGCTTGCGGACAGACCTCTAGTATCCAGTGGCGGGGACACCGGGGCTGCAGCGTAATCGTCAGCCCGAGTCACACTGTTGGGAAGTCAGATTCCACGACTTATGCAGGGCAGTGAAGGGTGTGGGGGCACGGTACTTCGGCGCCCGGTTTTTTTGCCTTTTGGGGCTGCACGCGGGACGTTGTTCAGCCCATTCTGCTTGTCACCTCATACATTGCACACGGCACTCCAAAGGCAAGGTTAAACCTTGCGGGTTCCTGAGCGCGGCCAGGATTTTCCTTGAACTTTCAAGTCGCACACTGGCTTGGCCTGCGCTGACATTGCTTTAAAATCGCTACATCCAAAAATAAGTGATTTGCCCTGTGTGCCTGGCGTTGGCTCTTCAGACCCAGTTGGCTTTTTACATGTCGGTGAAAGCCAACTTCGCCCGGGGCACGTCTTACAGCTTTGCGCACGTAGGAAGATATGTGCTATAAGTGGGTATATGATGAGCACAATCGGCGGACTTCCTTGCTCCCAGGCGCGGACATGCCCTGGTCGACACGCATCGGCACACACCGACTCCCTCAGTTGCCTGGGCGGCCACCCACATGACCCTTTTGCAGCTCAGGTAGCCCCAAACCATGCATACACATGCGTATATGTTTGTGAAGTGCCGCGGTCTGGACGCCTTGCTCACAGGGTGTGTGGGGGGGGGCGGGGTGTGGCGTGGCGTGGCGTGTGTGTATGGGCAGGTCACGAGGTCAACCCCCCAACTCCCAACTCCCCGATCTCCAAGTAACAATCGGTTACGGCCGACGGTTGAGCTCCTGGCGCTGCAAAAGTCATGGTCACGTTTTGCGCACCCAATGAAGCCTTGCGCCCTTGTCTTTGCCTCCCCTTTACAATTAGCCTTGCCCCGCACGCCCAAAACTCGGCTTTCCTAGCCTGAGAACGGTTCGATTTCCAGTCGAGTTTGCTCACATTGCCTCACGCGCCCCCTTAGGAAGTCGTATGGTATAGTTTGCTGCGCTCTTTAAGAAATGCGAAAAGCTGTGCGCGGTTTGGGAACGGACCATGTCGCCCTGACTTATACGTGCACCTTGCGTATGCCGCCAATTGCTGGCCTTTGGGGCTCATACGATATACGTGGTATGATTTTGCTGTGTGCAACCTGGCGCTGCTGCGGGAAAGGCTGTACGGCGCGCTGCATGGGCGCATGGGCGGTCTAAAAATTCGCTTGCGCGCGCACGCCGGCATTTCCATACACGCATGTTGTCAGGACTGCCGTCACCAATTCCGGGTAGCCACACCCCTAGTGTACTCGGTGCTAGCTGGCCTCGTCGGGGCGCCATCGCTTTCACATGGTTCTGCGTGGAGCGGCCCCACCACTGCTGCTAAGTGGCGCACCCAGGCATTTGGCGCTGTTGGTTTTGCCATGCGCCATGGAAGTAACCCCAGCTATGACTGCGCTGCGCTTGCGGACAGACCTCTAGTATCCAGTGGCGGGGACACCGGGGCTGCAGCGTAATCGTCAGCCCGAGTCACACTGTTGGGAAGTCAGATTCCACGACTTATGCAGGGCAGTGAAGGGTGTGGGGGCACGGTACTTCGGCGCCCGGTTTTTCGGCCTTTTGGGGCTGCACGCGGGACGTTGTTCAGCCCATTCTGCTTGTCACCTCATACATTGCACACGGCACTCCAAAGGCAAGGTTAAACCTTGCGGGCTCCTGAGCGCGGCAAGGATTTTCCTTGAACTTTCAAGTCGCACACTGGCTTGGCCTGCGCTGACATTGCTTAAAATCGCTACATCAAAAATAAGTGATTTGCCCTGTGTGCCTGGCGTTGGCTCTTCAGACCCAGTTGGCTTTTACATGTCGGTGAAAGCCAACTTCGCGCGGGGCACGTCTTACAGCTTTGCGCACGTATGGAAGATATGTGCTATACGTGGGTATATGATGAGCACAATCGGCGGACTTCCTTGCTCCCAGGCGCGGACATACCCTGGTCGACACGCATCGGCACACACCGACTCCCTCAGTTGCCTGGGCGGCCACCACATGACCTTTTGCAGCTCAGGTAGCCCCAAACCATGCATACACATGCGTATTATGTTTGTGAAGTGCCGCGGTCTGGACGCCTTGCTCACAGGGTGTGTGGGGGGGGGGCGGGTGTGGCGTGGCGTGGCGTGTGTGTATGGGCAGGTCACGAGGTCAACCCCCCAACTCCCAACTCCCCGATCTCCCAAGTAACCATCCGGTTACGGCCGACGGTTGAGCCCTGGCGCTGCAAAAGTCATGGTCACGTTTTGCGCACCCAATGAAGCCTTGCGCCCCTGTTCTTTGCCTCCCTTTACAATTAGCTCTTGCCCGCACGCCCAAACTCGCTTCCTAGCCTGAGAACGGTTCGATTTCCAGTCGAGTTTGCTCACATGGCCCTACGCGCCCCCTTAGGAAGTCCGTATGTATAGTTTGCTGCGCTCTTTAAGAAACTGCGAAAAAGCTGTGCGCGGTTTGGGAACGGACCATGTCGCCCTGACTTATACGTGCACCTTGCGTATGCCGCCAATTGCTGGCCTTTGGGGCTCATACGATATACGTGGTATGATTTTGCTGTGCAACCTGGCGCTGCTGCGGGAAAGGCTGTACGGCGCGCTGCATGGGCGCATGGGCGGTCTAAAAATTCGCTTGCGCGCGCACGCCGGCATTTCCATACACGCATGTTGTCAGGACTGCCGTCACCAATTCCGGGTAGCCACACCTAGTGTACTCGGTGCTAGCTGGCCTCGTCGGGGCGCCATCGCTTTCACATGGTTCTGCGTGGAGCGGCCCCACCACTGCTGCTAAGTGGCGCACCCAGGCATTTGGCGCTGTTGGTTTTGCCATGCGCCATGGAAGTAACCCCAGCTATGACTGCGCTGCGCTTGCGGACAGACCTCTAGTATCCAGTGGCGGGGACACCGGGGCTGCAGCGTAATCGTCAGCCCGAGTCACACTGTTGGGAAGTCAGATTCCACGACTTATGCAGGGCAGTGAAGGGTGTGGGGGCACGGTACTTCGGCGCCCGGTTTTTCGGCCTTTGGGGCTGCACGCGGGACGTTGTTCAGCCCATTCTGCTTGTCACCTCATACATTGCACACGGCACTCCAAAGGCAAGGTTAAACCTTGCGGGCTCCTGAGCGCGGCAAGGATTTTCCTTGAACTTTCAAGTCGCACACTGGCTTGGCCTGCGCTGACATTGCTTAAAATCGCTACATCCAAAAATAAGTGATTTGCCCTGTGTGCCTGGCGTTGGCTCTTCAGACCCAGTTGGCTTTTACATGTCGGTGAAAGCCAACTTCGCGCGGGGCACGTCTTACAGCTTTGCGCACGTATGGAAGATATGTGCTATACGTGGGTATATGATGAGCACAATCGGCGGACTTCCTTGCTCCCAGGCGCGGACATACCCTGGTCGACACGCATCGGCACACACCGACTCCCTCAGTTGCCTGGGCGGCCACCACATGACCCTTTTGCAGCTCAGGTAGCCCCAAACCATGCATACACATGCGTATTATGTTTGTGAAGTGCCGCGGTCTGGACGCCTTGCTCACAGGGTGTGGGGGGGGGGCGGGTGTGGCGTGGCGTGGCGTGTGTGTATGGGCAGGTCACGAGGTCAACCCCCCAACTCCAACTCCCCGATCTCCCAAGTAACCATCCGGTTACGGCCGACGGTTGAGCCCTGGCCCTTGCTGCAAAAGTCATGGTCACGTTTGCGCACCCAATGAAGCCTTGCGCCCTGTCTTTGCCTCCTTTACAATTAGCTCTTGCCCGCACGCCCAAACTCGCTTCCTAGCCTGAGAACGGTTCGATTTCCAGTCGAGTTTGCTCACATGGCCCTACGCGCCCCCTTAGGAAGTCCGTATGTATAGTTTGCTGCGCTCTTTAAGAAACTGCGAAAAAGCTGTGCGCGGTTGGGAACGGACCATGTCGCCCTGACTTATACGTGCACCTTGCGTATGCCGCCAATTGCTGGCCTTTGGGGCTCATACGATATACGTGGTATGATTTTGCTGTGCAACCTGGCGCTGCTGCGGGAAGGCTGTACGGCGCGCTGCATGGGCGCATGGGCGGTCTAAAAATTCGCTTGCGCGCGCACGCCGGCATTTCCATACACGCATGTTGTCAGGACTGCCGTCACCAATTCCGGGTAGCCACACCCCTAGTGTACTCGGTGCTAGCTGGCCTCGTCGGGGCGCCATCGCTTTCACATGGTTCTGCGTGGAGCGGCCCCACCACTGCTGCTAAGTGGCGCACCCAGGCATTTGGCGCTGTTGGTTTTGCCATGCGCCATGGAAGTAACCCCAGCTATGACTGCGCTGCGCTTGCGGACAGACCTCTAGTATCCAGTGGCGGGGACACCGGGGCTGCAGCGTAATCGTCAGCCCGAGTCACACTGTTGGGAAGTCAGATTCCACGACTTATGCAGGGCAGTGAAGGGTGGGGGGGCACGGTACTTCGGCGCCCGGTTTTTCGGCCTTTTGGGGCTGCACGCGGGACGTTGTTCAGCCCATTCTGCTTGTCACCTCATACATTGCACACGGCACTCCAAAGGCAAGGTTAAACCTTGCGGGCTCCTGAGCGCGGCAAGGATTTTCCTTGAACTTTCAAGTCGCACACTGGCTTGGCCTGCGCTGACATTGCTTAAAATCGCTACATCCAAAAATAAGTGATTTGCCCTGTGTGCCTGGCGTTGGCTCTTCAGACCCAGTTGGCTTTTACATGTCGGTGAAAGCCAACTTCGCGCGGGGCACGTCTTACAGCTTTGCGCACGTATGGAAGATATGTGCTATACGTGGGTATATGATGAGCACAATCGGCGGACTTCCTTGCTCCCAGGCGCGGACATACCCTGGTCGACACGCATCGGCACACACCGACTCCCTCAGTTGCCTGGGCGGCCACCACATGACCCTTTTGCAGCTCAGGTAGCCCCAAACCATGCATACACATGCGTATTATGTTTGTGAAGTGCCGCGGTCTGGACGCCTTGCTCACAGGTGTGTGGGGGGGGGCGGGTGTGGCGTGGCGTGGCGTGTGTGTATGGGCAGGTCACGAGGTCAACCCCCCAACTCCCAACTCCCCGATCTCCCAAGTAACCATTCGGGTTACGGCCGACGGTGAGCCCTGGCGCTGCAAAAGTCATGGTCACGTTTGCGCACCCAATGAAGCCTTGCGCCCTGTCTTTGCCTCCTTTACAATTAGCTCTT
>JAEHOC010000112.1:0-136628 GCA_016834605.1 Chlamydomonas incerta
ACCACAAGCTGGAGGTCACCGTGGCCATCGACCAGCCCGCAGCAAGCAAGGAGCAGCGAGCGCTAACATGCGTGCGGCTAACGCGGGCCTGCAAACGCACATCACGACAGCAGCAATGTGCTCGGAGTGTTCGCCAGCCGAAGGCTGCCACCGATGCAATGACAGAAATCGTGGGAAAGCCACCAGCGCGCCGGCTTCCCCTCGATCCCCCAGCGTTCAGCTGGCACCGGCACGGCCGATCAGGCTACTCTAACTCATAGATGCTTGAGCCTTGGCTGTGTGGAGATGAAATGCGCTGGCCCACTAGTGATGGACTTTCTAGCGACGGAAATACCGCGTGTGTACGCAGCTGAGTGGCGGCGGGTGCGGCAAGCTATTGGCCCGGTGCTGCAAGTGGCAGGCAGTGCATAAGGTCGGCCCATGCAACAGGTTAGTGGCAACATCTGTCTGCCAAGGAGCACCAGGAAAGCCGGGCCAAGAATAGAGCAATGGAGCAGCCCACACAGCGATCACACTGATACAGAATGCGGCGTCACTCAGCACCAGGTCACTGGCGGAGATAATGCTTGCCACCGGTGAAAGCTTCCTGGGGCCCTACCCGACCGTGCTCTGTAATGAAAACTGGGAGCAACCTCTACTGTGTGCCCACGTTCGAGTGGCTGCACTGACGCACTGGGTCGGGCACGGGCTTGGGTGCATCGCCTACCTCGTGTGCACAACCACAGCGGGCCTTGCCCACTACGCGGGCGTCACCGCGGTCAAGGCACTCCACACGAGCACCAACCTCGCCTTACAAACAGCAGCTATCGCCGCCACTTCAATCCTCCTGCTTCTCCTGGCCCGGCACCTCAACAACACCAGCCTTACCAGCACGCCCTCCGAAACAGCCGAGGTGCTCGCCCACGAAACAGCTCTGCTATCCGTCCTCATCGCCCCGCTGTGGCATGAGCTTCCCTTGCCCACTCTGCCTCACCGCGATACTATATGGCGCAACAGCTGTACCCCGGGCTGGCTGCACATCATCCTCACAACCGATGCAGCATTCCTGGCCAAGCCGCGACCATTCAGGGGGCCTACCTCACACACTACCTATGGCGACACACGAAACGCCTCGCCCACACAGCATGGGTACAGACACAACAGACTCCTCCTATTCGCGATGGCCCTCGCCGCCACTATGCATACTGGGTACAGCCTAATACCCACACTGTGCGCACCCGGAGAAACAAGCCCAATGCCATGGATGCCACCCCTGTCGGCGGGCGCCCTCTCGATGGGACACCTGGCACACCTCTACACCCTGCTCCCCCTGCACTCCCGCCACACTTCCAGTTATCACACTGCGTGGCGCATGGGGCACGCAAGCCAATACAAACAACCCAACACGCCACAACCGCCAGGCACCGCAACCGCCTGCCATGCTACCTACCCACCCTCCTCTCAAGCACCACCTTCAGACAGACCCAACTGTCGGGATTCTGCGGCATCCACGCGATCAACAACATGCTAGGCTGTGCCTGGCTTGATCCACACGACGTGCTAAGGCACGCTAATGCAGTGGCGCACACCCTCAGACAAACGAACCACCCCGACCGGGATGGCTGGGCAAACGCCTTCACACAAGCCGCAAGTTCGAGTGACAGTCATCAACCACTACCTGTCCACAATGCCACTATCAGCAACAACAGCGCGCACCCTAACAAAAGGCTGTCACTGCAATGCGCCATCATGCACTATGGCATAGCAGGTGAAAGCCCACATACAAAAACAAGCAATTCTTAACCACTGCCGCCTGCCGAACATCCCGTAACCTGGCTTCACCGTACACATGAACAGCCGGCCCCACGTGTATGCGGTCCGCATGGAAGCAGGGCAATGGAGGATAATTGACTCGGAAGACACAACCACTACACACACCACCCTCCACGACGACGGGTGGCACGCCATGGAAGGACATATCTACTACCTGGGCACAGTCTCAACGCAGGACACGGAAGCCCTGCGCAACACACTTGGCCCATGCTATCACATTGCACCACGGCAACCCACCCAGGCGGAACGAGAGGCCGCGCGCGTCCCGATCGAAATCGACATCACCCAGCCGGGCAGCCCTCCCCCCAAGCAAACGGACCCGGCGCCAACCCGGCCCGGCTCCGACCCTAAACCCACCCCGCGCCGTGGCACCAACCCGGGTGGCCCGCGCTGCCCCCCACTACAACAACCCGTGCCACAGCGAAACCCTGGGTGGGGCGCCTGAACACCATTACAGACCTTTTCAAACGACAACACACAACACGCACCCCCGCGCCGGCGACGGCCCAAGCCATGGCGCCGGCACCTGGGGCACTAGCGGCCCGTACGCTGCACATCACCACCCACAATGTAAGGGGGCTACTCTCTCGCAAACACTCCCAGCCATCACCCCTGGCAACCTAAGCTTTACGCTGTGCAACCTCGCGGCCTGGGGCGCTGACGTGGTTATTCTGACCGAAACAAAACTGGGCCACAAACACGACCCGCTGAAAAAGGCGTTCCTCAACGAAGGCTACCGCTATACTGTAGCACAGTGCCACGCAACACAACAGCAAGAGGCAGTGCAGGTGTCGCAATTGCCGTATCAACAAGGTACAGCAACATGAACGGTGTCACCCACCACACACCCCCAGCCGCCCTGCAAGGCTATGTCTCACACATTCAGATACGCACCCAGGGGAGCATTCCCCTAACAGTCCTGGGTGTCTACGCACCCGAAGACACGCTCACCCGCAAAGCCATCTACCACTACTGCCAAACTACCCTAGCACACACCACAGCATGCGAACAACACCTGATATTGGCAGGGGACTTCAACGCAGTGGCCCACGCTGCCGACCGCACGGGACCGCTGGACTCAGCCGACCGCATGCACCAGCAGTTCCTGCTACAATCAGGCCTCCTACCCGCCCGAGGCAGCAGGCCCGCAGGGAACGAATGGTCATACGAGCAGTACAGCACGGCGTGTCCACACACCGCAGCCGCATCGATGATATCCTCCTATGTGAGGCGGCACGCACCGCGTGCCCCAACGCGCTGGAGTACACTAACGCGGTAGCTGGGAACTTCGACCACAGACCGGTGCATGCGAAGATGCCAGCCGATAAGCTACAGCTGTGGGAGTGCCCCCAACCGGTGGCCCCGCCGTCTGACCCAGACAACTCTCCGCGCTGGTCACGAATCACGCTGCCTGTCACACAAAAGCAACTCGCAGCTGCCGCCCGCCTGGTGGAAACCACAGCGGACCTGCACACAGCAACCACAAGCAGCAGTACAGTACATCGCAATCCCTGGCACAAACACGCAAAGGACCCGGTAGGATACCCCCAACACCAGCACTGGGACCTGGACCTGGCACACAACGGACTCTGCAACGAGTCAATGTCACCCAATTGGCAGACAGACTAATGGCGGCGCTAGAGGCTGGCCTGACATGCCTCCTCGAGGAATGCTCGCAGAAACCGCCCCACACAGGGAAACACCACTTCTCGCGCTCTGCGGCGCGCCACCTAAAGCCCCTCTGGGACAAGGAGGTTCAGCTTAAACAGGCGCTCACCAACCTGACAGCCGATTGCGCGGCGCTGGACGAGGCTGGGGAACGTGAAGCCGAGGCCCTCCGAGGCCAGATTAAGGACTGCCAAACGCAGCATCGCCAGCTGGCAGCGGACCGAGCCAAAGCCCAGCGTGAAGCAGCAACCGCCTCCCTACAGCATACTTTGGCCACCAGACCTGCGCAGGGGCACAAGCGCATATTTCAGAAAGAAGCCGGAGAACGCGGGCTGCCGGCTGTTCGCGACCCAGAGACAGGAGAGGTGGTGACCGACTCGACCAGCATCCTAACTGCCCTAGAAGGCCACTTCCGAAACTGTCAGCCCCACCACGGGGTCAACGCACAGGAGAGTACCGGCTGCGGCCGGGCACGACACGGGGCTACCCCTTTGAAAACGCCAACGCCACGGACGCCTTTCAACTGGCACGCAACCGACACCCCGACTCCCACTCCCACTCACTACCCAGCATGGCGGACCCTGCCAACTTCGACCACTGCGTCTCCCACCTGTCTCGCAACAAGGCGACGGGCCGGACGGCATTCCAAACGAACTGCTCCGTATCCTGCCACACGGCATGAAGCGTAACCTGCACAGCATAATCAAAATCATGTACGCCAAGTCAGAAATCCCGGAGGCATGGGCCGCATCCGACACGGTCCTGCTCCCGAAACCCGGCGACGCACTCGATATCAAGAACAAACGCCCCATCGCACTTGCCAACACATGCTACAAGCTTTACACGTCCATGCTCACCATGGGCATCGGGGAGCTCGCAGGACCGCTGCAGCTGTTCAGCGAGGCGCAGGAAGGATTCCGCGCCTACTGCAACACTGAACGCCAGATCTTGAACCTCGTACACGAGCTCGAGGACGCTGCCCTGTACGGAAAAGACGTGTACGCAGTGTACGTGGATTACAGCTCAGCCTTCAACACGATCGACCAGGACAGACTCCTGCAAATCATGTTCGATCTGGGGCTGCCGGATGACCTGATCCGCGCAGTACGGAATCTGTACGCCCGTGCGGCCACGCGCATCCGTACCGAGCACGGCTGCACACCCGCCATCCCTATCGAACGCGGCACAGTACAGGGAGACACACTCTCACCGGTCCTGTTCATTCTGTTCATGGAGCCGCTTGTGCGCTGGCTCCACGCGGGTGGCCGCGGCTACCAGTACGGATGCCTCACCCCGGAGGAAAACCTCCGGCACCACTGCAGTGCTGCCGCCTACGCCGACGACCTTGCAGCACTGACCAACTCTGTGGAAGACCTGCAAGTCCAATGTGACAAAATATCAGCGTACGCAGAATGGTCAAGCCTACGTGTAAACCACACCAAATGCGCCACCACGGCTATCTGGCACAACAAATCCCGGTCCTGCCCCACACTCGACGGACCCACTGGCAGAGCCACCCTCGCGGCCATGCACCGAGACATGACGAACAAGCTAAGGATCGGCAGCACCCCGGTCCCCTACTACCCTCCTACCAAACCATACAAGTACCTAGGCGTCCAACTCACCTTCGCGCTGGAATGGAAGGCACAGGTAGCCCGGGTCACGGAAATCGTTAAGGAAAAGGGCGCGGCTGTAGCCGCACTCACACGCCACGCCCGCCCAGCGCCTGCGCATGCTACAACAATGTGTGCAAACCACAATCGCTTACAGTTTCGCGGCCATGCCCTACTCCAAACAAGACATCGCAACCCTCGACGGGGCCCTAGCAGGCTTTGCCAAAAAGTGCTATGGTCTACCACGAGGCTTCCCCACACGTACTGCTCTCCTTCCAGTCGAAGAGTATGGCCTGGGCCTCGGCTCCCTCTTACCTCAGTACGCACGCGTCGCACATCGTGCACTTGTCCTGGCACTCAATGATACTGGCCGCCTGGGCGTTGTGACGCGAGCCCTCCTCCCACGACCGCATAGCCTTGCCGGCGCCACCGCTGCGCAACCACCTGTCAGCAGACAAGGGCAGATTCTTCACCACGCTGCAACAAATGACCCTTGCACGCGAACACGGCATCCAATTGTTCTACAAAGGTACGCCTTTTACCACCCCTACCTGGTCGGTTGTCTCGGCCTTGGGACGCGGTGGCCACTGCCCGGGGACACCACGCCACTCCCCCTGGAATATGTGCTGCCGCTCGCAGAGCTACAGCTGGAACTCAGCCACCTGGTCGACCGGAACACCGGCCGGCACCTGATCTCGTCACGCGACCTGGAAAGGCGCATGGGGTCAAACCGGGTGAAACACAAACACATGGTCGCCCTGAACCGACTCAGCCTGGCACTGTCCGCGACCGGCGAGGAAGCGCAATCGCCGGAGAAACACTCAAGCCCGAACCCCCTCCCGCAAGCCCAGCGCACCCTTCCAGCACACGCTGATCTGGACCCCCCTCACCGCACGGGGATGACCCCCTACCCACCCGGCATGGCGCCGGCACTGGACCGCTTCCTCACTGCGGCCCAGCACGCACCCCCGCCTGCCCCACCCCCACCCGCCGGCCCCGCCCCTGTACCAGCAGACGCGGCGGAGCAAACCCAGTTTGCACCCGCGAGCCCAGCTTACCACAACCCAACCGCGGCCACCCAGGCTCCCACCCCCCAGCCGCAAGACCCTGCCCACCCCGCTATAGAACCTCCCGCCCCACCCTCACATGCACGCGGGCGGGACCGTAAGACAGCGGTCACCCGCCCAGGTGCCCGGCCCAACCCACGCACAGGGCGCGTCACGAAGCACGCTGCACAACGCGCACGCATTCAAGAGAACACCCGCACCGCCCCCCGAGACCTACTCACCGGCGCCAAAGCAGCCATCAACGCTGCCCAGCGGCTCACTAACGGCGACGAATCCCTGGTGGTGGGGGACCGCGCGGGTACGAAACAGCACGCTCAGTCTTCTCCGCGGTCGCCAGAGACATGAATCGCCATATGCAACTCGGAAAGCTACACCCCCAGGATCCGGACACGTTCGCGCCCAGTGTTAGCCGCACACCCATGCGACGTGGCCTGGCCCCCGCACCTCCAAGCTATGCTCGCCTCCAACGGCACCGCACCCGCGTATACAGCCGTCCACACGTACCTGCAAGAGCACAGAGAGGGAGAAGAAGAAGCTCAAGGCCCCACCCGATGGAACTCGACGCGCCTGAGCATGAGGGCCAGGACATGGATGTGGACGTCCCCCAAAACACAACCGCCCCCCAAGCAGCGGCATCGCCCACGCGCCACAACAGTGCACGCGCACACTGGCGCATAGCCAGGGCCCGACTGACAAAAGACGCTGTCCCACCTTCTGCCAACGGCCATACCAATGGAGACGCCCAACTCACCTACGACTTGGACAACGATGGCCAGGAAATAGCAGCGATCCTGCACAGCAGCAAACAACAGATTGTCACTGACACCGAGCTCACACGCAAGCGCAAAGCCGGCGAGGACACCTCTGGCACACGAGAGGCGTACTTCACAGTGCAATGGAAACCCAGCGTTACCGCGCCAGCCGTGGTCACTGCCTTCAAACGCATGGGCTACGCTGCAAGGAATGTCACACGCTGCTACAAGCACCCCCTTCAACATCGCCCCGCCCCACCACCAGGCCCTACCACCGACGCCACCACTGGTGCTGCTCCCGAGCAGGCTACCCAACCTGGCCCTGCCCCACCCGGTGATCAGGGTGCGCCGCGAGCCGCAATGTTCTCCGCCCGGCAAACCCGGCTCCTGCAGCATGTCACATGGGCGAATAGCAGTGAACGTGCACGTGACCTGCAGAACAACCCCGAGTGGGAGGACCTACTAAACGAGTACAATACACGAGTCGCCGCCGGGCCTGACGCCCCTATCCGCCCCACGCGGCCACCAAAGGACATGAAGCTGACCTCACGCCAGCGGCAGGGACGCCATGAAACCGAACCCGAAGACACAGCCTCGCGTGCACGAGACATCCGGTCCACAACCAGCATCAACACCAGTCCCAGCAACCCCTACAGAGACGTTAGGCCACCCGGCCACTACGCAATCAGCTCCCCTAAGGATGGGACGCATGCACCTACAGAAGCGCACGTCTACGAGCCATGCGGCCGGTGGCTTGGTGCAATCACCTACCCCCGGCTCCAGGCGCTGTGGGAGCACTTCCACCGCACCCACTACCCGCCCCCACGCATTTGAAGAGGCCGTAGCTGCCCTGCTCCACCGGTACCCGCCATGACCCGGAACAGCTCGACAGGAAGGCTGCCCCGAACCATCAGATCTCACTCCTGTCCAGCACTGCTGACGCCATCGTCGGGGCCCTGCGGAGCACAGGAGCAGGGCGTGTTAGTGAACTCTTCGCTTCCCCACTCAACTCCACGACCTCCGCTGATGAATACTTCAGCCGCGACACCAATGATGCAGCCTTTGGCGCACGACACGACGCCTATAGCACTGCCTGGACAGGACTCCACTACGCACACCCCCCCGCTACCCCCCGGCGACGCACGCAAAGCGCTCCTCTGGGCCCTGGCATCGGCCTCAGCCGCACGCATGTCTCCACACCCCACCCTGATTCTCATGGTCCTCCCCACCTGCCCCACCTACCCACACACGCAATGGCTCGGGCACCCCCTATGCCGCAAGCTCGCCTCCTGGACAGCGGGAGAGAAAGACGCGGCAGAAACGGCAGGCATGCACGACGGCCTGGGCAACGACGCCCCTCTGCAGCGGCAGCGGGGGGTCACCCTGGTCGCTGTGGGTAATCCAACGGGCCTAACAGCACTGACGCCGGCGTGGAAACGACTGCGCTCTAAACTCGTCGAAGGCCTCCACGCGGCAAGCTGGGTAAACCGGACTCAATGGCGTGCCGACACGGACGGGCACGACTTTCTTGGACCCGCCCTCCCACACAACTTACTCAAGCAGGTAAAGCACCTCGCCACCCAGCAGGAACACGCCCCAGCAGCTGCCCCAATCGATAGGCCCCGACGCGGGTCCACCAATTTTGCTGGCGCGCATGCCCTGGCCCACATTCCCGATGACATCGTCTGGACCGATGGCTCTGTCTCCAAAGTAAAGACAAACGACGGAAAGGAAATCCAAGTCGCTGGCGCCTGTGCCTGGCACAAAGACCGGACCGTCTACGTTAATCCAAATGGAAACGGGTGCACAAATACTATTACTCGCGCTGAGTTAGCCGCAATTCGAGCAGCCGTAGATGAATTTGGTGGAGAAACTAGCGTGTTCGCCAATAAAACATTAACTATTGCAACTGACTCTGCTGCCAGTCTATATCTAATTAAACGCGCTATCAACGAACCACGACGCTTGCACCTCAGCAAGCACCAAGCACTTTTGAGCTCCATTGTGGAATCGCTCCATGCAAGATCCAAACGCAACGCGCCGACTGTCTTTCTCAAAGTCGTCTCACATACGGGATTACACGGCAACGATGAAGCCGACAAGGGGGCCGCAGCCGTCGCCACTGGCGAAAAACCTGCCGACGTGTCGGAGCTCGCTGACAACAACCCGCACGGTCGGCACTGGTGGCCCACGTTCACGACCACCCGGGAAGACGGCAGCACCGCAGAGCACTACATTTCTGACCTGAACCGGGGCCTTCTCAAGGCGCTCAACCCGTCCTCCCATGGCGGGCACGCGAAGCAAACCCTGTACACGAGCAAGTGGGCCGAAGCTGCCCCCAAACTCGACACCCGTGCCAGCACCGCCTACATGACCCACACAGGGGCGGGACACGGCCTCCGACGCTTTGTCCAGAACGCCCCGGCAGGGAGGCCTCATATGCCCGGCGAGACTAGCACTCTTCAAACTGCGTGATACCGACACTTGCACCCTGTGCGCACCTATCCACCAACGCCGCGGGTCCCCACCTGAACGTGGCACTGCCGGGCACCCTCGCTGGCCACTGTGCTCACCCCCAGCTGGTGGGCGCCCGCATCGCAAAGCACAACGCTGCTGTCCGTATGCTTGGAGACTGCCTACATCGGGGTACCCACGGTGGAGGGTACATGCTAATGGACGCTAGCAGTGCAGAGGCACGCCCCGAATACTGCGCAGGCGCCCACCCACCTGCCTGGATGCTACCAAAACGTAGCCGAGTCCGAGCGCAAAAGGATGCGACCGGACATCCTCTTTATCCCGTCCCTGCCGCGTGCCAAGGTCGGAAAACGTGGCCCCCGGGGGGAGGCCAACAACCCCAGCCAGCATAAAGTATACCTGATCGAGGTCGGTTACACCTCTGACCTGCACCACAGCGAGAAGTGTGACCAGAAGCAGGCCCAGCACACACGCCTGGCGGATGCACTAACGAGTGCTGGCTGGAACGTGGAGTACACAAAGGAGCAGATTGTAACCTTGGGACATGGAGGTACCATCTCCAGCACCCTTCAGCCCCTACTGCGCTCCCTGGGCGCCACAGCTCGCTCCGCCCAAATGTGCTGCACAAAGATCCACATGCACAGCGTCATAAGCCTACGGACGACTGCTTCGCTATACTACCGACTTGAGCGTGAGACCGGCATGCCGACAGCCCGCAACGCGACACACACTGCCGGGACTGCCCCCACCGGGGGCAGGCC
Source organism: Chlamydomonas incerta (assembly GCA_016834605.1). Classification (NCBI taxonomy): domain Eukaryota; kingdom Viridiplantae; phylum Chlorophyta; class Chlorophyceae; order Chlamydomonadales; family Chlamydomonadaceae; genus Chlamydomonas; species Chlamydomonas incerta. The sequence goes on from JAEHOC010000112.1 coordinate 10,149, forward strand.
CAACGCACGCGACCCAGGCTAATCCCCCCCCCCCTATGTTTGCCCACGGTGGGGTGAGCCAAACTCACTCCTCCTTAAGAAACGCGGCGGCCCCAGAGCGCTGCGTACGTATTATTATTATTATTTGATGTTGATGATGATACTGATGATGATGCCCAAACTCAGGTATAAATTGGGCAGATACTGCATTTTTCCTCAGTTTGGCTAACACTTGGAAATGCTCAGGCATTACAGGCATCCCCGGCACAAGTGGTCCTTGTCAGTAAGTTACATGAATCTCAGCTGTACAAGGAGCTGGTGGCGTTGTCATATGGAGGAGCTAATGTGGCAGCTGATGTGCTAGCAGAGGAGAAGCGCACCCTACCACTTGAGCTGGGTACACCAGAAGCTTTGAAGCAGCATTTACTACATCTAGTAAATGCAGCAATTAGCACTTGGCCAGGAGAGGGAGGTTTAAAAGGACCCGATGAGGTTGGCAGACGTTTTGCCTCAGTTATATCCCTGGCTGGACTTCCAAACAGTGCCTCTGCAGCTAAGGTATGGTCATTTTAGGGAAACTAGGGAAACCACTAGCGTATGTACCAAGGCACCCTTGACGTAACCCTGCGCAGGCCATCGATGGTGTCTGCATGACACTCTTAGCTTTGGTGGGCTTGGAGCGTGCAGACCAAGAGGAATATTTTGGTGGCTCCCGCCTAGCCAGCCCTGAGGTACCTGAGGTAAGCATCATTTAGCTTTGCTAGAACGTGTACACTCACTAAATTGAGGAATGTTGAGGAATGTATCTAATGTATCTACGTCTCACACCTCACACAGGCACAGGCGCATGGGACTTCGCTGGTCAGTCCCCGCAGTGCAGATATTGTGGGCAGTGCAGATATTGTGGGCAGTGCGGATGTTGGGGGCTCCGCAACCGCTCCAGGCCCTTCAGGGGCCGGGTCCAGAGGACTGACTTCGAGGGTCCAGGCTGCTGGCGCAATAGGACCAAATAGTGCAAAGCCCCCAGCGGTGCCCCAGCTGATGGTAAGTAAGAACACTTGTTTTCTACCAACTACACATACTAACCACAGGCACAAGCAGATTCCAAGTTTGGAGCAGATAGCCGCTTTGTGGAGCCAGGCAGCACAAGAAGGCGCCTCTATCATGATACACCTACCCCACCGCCTGCTCCAGCATGTTCAATGCACAAACAGATCTCATTCTGAGCTAATTGTGCTAAAACACGATGGTTTTGTTAGGCATCAAGCCTGCAACCCCATGGCATTTTTCCTGGGTAATATCCATGGTTTTTGCAACGTAGCCGATGCAGAGCCAGCCCTGGAGTTCATGCTGCCTGTACTGGAGCACATGTGCAGTACCATGCCAGCCCAGGTACGTCATGACTGGTTGACTGGTTGACTTGGTTGACTGGTGGCCCCACAACTGACAAGGTATTTTCTGCAGAGCGCTGGAGAGGCCAATCATGCACCACTAGCTCGACCTATGTTTAAGCTGGATGTGCGACACATCACTTGTCTGGGCTCTTCATACCCTGTTTTTGAGGGAACATTGCTGTCATCCCAGATAGCCCATTTGAATTGGCCTGAAAGAATCCCAATGGTGTATATGTTGCCTAATATGAATTTCAACCCTGGATCTATTCCCCCACCTGGGAATCCATTAATAGATCGATATATCATCCACTGCCTTGATGAAGGTATGCTGAACCTAATTCCTGGTAAGTACTAGCCAACTGGACTAGCCGCAATTGTTTGTAACTGCAGCATGCCCCAGGTTACTTGCCTACTGGCTGCATTCCAACCGGCACAACTTGCATGGATACCGTCTCTACCTCAACCCATGCCAAACGCTTGGGCTGGGACATTGGTGTGTACGCCCCAACCGAACAGGAATGTCCCAGCAAGGTTGTAGTCGACTTGGGACAGGGCGCAACTGTGTACAAAATAATGTGTCCCCCTGCTACCATAGTTTCTACATTGATGTACAATCATGCGGGGATTTTGGATGTCATGGTGGCTAATTACTTGGGTCCAGACCGTGCTGAAGGCTGTAACTTGGCTTTACCCTGGGGTCAGGGAAGTAGCACTAGCAGTAGCACTCCAGGAGCTCCAGGCCCCAGCCGGGTCGGGCCAAGGGAAATTCACGTGGCAGCCGTTCCGGTTCCAATGTAAGCAAGTTGTGTATGCCTTGATATTCCAACTTGCCCAGATACCCCATTCCTGCAGGTTGGAGACAAACACGGCCCCCATGGGATTATCCAGTCTGCATCCTGTTAATCCTGTTAATCCTGTACGTGGAGACGCTTCTAAATCTTGGCTCTTGCAATCTCTGCACAACAATGTGTCCACAACAATAAGATCTTATTGTCAATCAGCCGCTGAAGGACATGTTAACATCTGCACCAACTCTATCCCCCAGGGCATTGCGTTCTTTATTTCTCCAGGATGCATGCCTACTGAAGCAGTTGTGCAACTGTACAAATCATACTTTGGCCCTGTCTATAGTGAAGTCCTGGGGGAAGTTGGCTACTATCCTACGTGGTACATTCAATTAGTGACATCTTCCTGGCCATGTAGGTTTCGCAGCAGCCCATGTACCATCTCCCATTTATGTACTAGTGTGTTCTGCCCCCTTCCCCTGTACTGCACAGGTTCTGAGTCAGAATTGTCCCTGGCCTCATTGCGAATTCCATGGATAAATGCCCACATCATGGATGCTGAGGAGCCCGAGGGAGAGGCTGCAGTAGCAGCAGGGGGGGGAGAGGCAGCAGGGGAGAGCCAAGATGCAGCAGAAGCTGATGTAGGAGTAGATGGTGGTAGCAGTGCTACGGGCAGGGAGCAACGGAAGCGCCAGGCGGTGGACATGGACGGCGATGAAGACAGTGAACCATCCAAAGCACCCAAACATGGTAAGCGCAACACGCGATTTCTATTCTATCTAGCTAGCTTTCATTTCATTCCTTTAATTCCTTATTTCTATGTCGTTCCATGCAGGTGCTGCAGGTGCTGCAGGAGTAGCAGGTGCTGCAAGAGTAACAGGAGGCGGTGCTGCCAGTGCTGCCGGTGCTGCCGCTGCCGGTGCTGCCGCTGCCGGTGCTGCCGCTGCCGGTGCAGATTTGATCCCTGTGGAGTTCACCGAAAAGCACTGCATCCTCAATCAGGTGGGGGTTAAGGGGTTCGCTAACAATGCCAGTAATTCGTGTGCGGTGGATACTATCTGCATGGCATTAGCGGTCTGCAGCAGCAGATGCTCAGCTATCCAAAGCTGTGGAGTCTTTGGTAGCCATGCTAAAACGCTGTGGGAACTGTTAGTTACCCAAGGTGTTGGCCGTAGTGTAGGTAGTGGCTATGTGGACAAGGCGCTTCAGGCTCTGCAAGAAGATGTGCTTCTCTCACTAGAGAGAGACTTTGATACTACTTGGCTTATGGGTGCTGGTGGTTACAAGCGAGGGCTGGAGGTGTCCCCGGCAAAAATATGGCAGGCCATCGTGCCTGATTCAAACCAGAACCTAGGCAGCGGAATGATGGGGCAGGGGAAGTGCCCAAAGTGTGAACATGTGTATGAGGTTTCTGGTGGGAGGATGAAGCTCAAGGTGGGTGAGGGGCCGAGCTTGGTGCATCAGAATAATATGCTTACCATTGTGCTGCCTCCTAAATCAGGGCCTGAGGTAGCGGAGATTGAGTTGATTGATGTACAGAATATTGTCACAGAAGCCTGTTCTTATGAGTATGTAGAGCAGGGGCAAAAGAAGTCCCCTTGTTGTGGTGTTTCAAAGCCCAAGCCTGTTTTTGGCCTAGTTCACAAGCAGCAGGAGTTACTTGTTGTTCATCTGTTAAAGTCCCAAGGTGGTCAAAAGAAACGTGGGCGGGCGCACAAAGAGCCCACCATGCACAAAGAGCCCGGTTTGCAATCGGACTTGGCTGTGGCAGGATATCTGTACTCGCTTGAGGCAGTGTTATTGTGTGAGAAGGATACAGTCGGGTCTGTGGGTCATTCCAGGGGTTACTACCACATACGTGATGATTTTGGTAGTCTAAAGTCTGGGTGGTATTTTTATGATGATTTGCAAGAGTATGGCGGGTTGCAATGGATAGGAAACAGGTTGTCCCTCCAACAGTCAATTTCCCAGGGAGACTACCTGCTGATGTATCTGCCTAAAGCCAACTAGCCCGCTGTGCCACCCTTGTGCAGAAGGGGGCTGACAAGGTATTGAGGAGGTTATATGCATTGGTCACCTCCAAGGAGGTAGGAATGGGCTGTCGATACTGTCCATACCATTTGTTGACATTCAATGTAACAACTGGTGGTTGTTTCACAGAGAGACTTGCCTCCCGAAACTGGATCAGGGGTGTATGGTGGCATACGACCCCAGGGCATGACACAGGTGCTACAAGCAATGCAGCAATACACAGGTTTGGGCAAAGATTCTGTCCTTGTGGATGTTGGCAGCGGCTATGGACTGTAAGTTGGCGGCTATGGACTGTAAGCTTTCATAGTCTGTCCACTGACAGGTGTGTGTGGGTTGCTGCAGGCCAAGTTTGCACGCATCCTTGGGAGGTATTAAGGCTTGGGGAATCGAGCCCTGTCCTCTGAGGTTGAAAGCATCCAGGGATGTTCTGCAGGAAGTCATTAGCAAAGTAACAGGTGAGAGGTGGGACTGTCCTTGTTTTAGTTAGTCCAACAAGTGAGTAACCCTCTTTCAATGTTACAGGAGAGTGGGGTCTGTCCTCGAACTACCATTGGGACCCACCATCATTCTACTATATGCAGATAGCTCCAGATAACGCATCTGCCTCTCCAACCCCTGCCAGAACCCCACAACAGCCCCTCCACAACAGGGGTGACACACACCAAATGCTCTATCAGACCTCTGAACGAGCATTAATAGCAGCCCAAGAAGCTCTTAAGACTTGCAAACGCGGTCAAGAGAAAGGTACAGCTAGTGCAGTTTTGGCTCCCAGACTTACGAACCTGACTGGCATCAGTCACATATACACATTTTGGCAAGGCATACCAAGGCCATGCAGGCTGGAACTAGCAAAGCTGTGTCAAGAGACCTCATGTATCCAGGTACGTTTAGATGCAAATGCACACCCAGCATTAAGGCTCACGCTGTTTCCTAAAAAGGGCATTGGTCTGGTCCAGAACCACCAGTATGAGGATCTGCATGCGGCATTTGGGGACTTCTACATTGTCAACCAGTTCTGCGTTTCACAACGAGGTGGGTAGTTGTATAGCATAGATGCCCCTAGGTGGGCAGTTGTCAAATAAGGTTATTAAATAAGATGTGTTATTCCGCAGGTGGCAAGGGCTGCTCCTATCAGGCATATATCATGCGCCGGAAGTAGGCAAGGGTAGCAAGGGGTGCATCATAGGCTTTGTGGGTTGCAAACACGTCCTGTCTCTGTGTGTGTGTGTGTGTGTGTGTGTGTGTGTGTGTGTGTGTGTGTGTGTGTGTGTGTGTGTGTGTGTGTGTGTGTGTGTGTGTGTGTGTGTGTGTGTGTGTGTGTGTGTGTGTGTGTGTGTGTGTGTGTGTGTGTGTGTGTGTGTGTGTGTGTGTGTGTGTGTGTGTGTTTTAGAAACTTGGGGGGCCAGTTTACAAAGTTCACAAGACAAGGGGACAAAAATGGATCATCCTGTGTAATCTTGGGTGTTGTCATGCGCCCCTGGAGACTCAAAGCCTTCCAGGATCAAGCAGACCTGGAACAATAGGGGCCTAACTAGAGCAGCTATGACCTCACAGCAAAAAGGCCCAACAGCTATGACCTCACAGCAATTGCCTAAACTGCCTCACAATACTCACAGCTACTATACTCTGAACTCCAGCCACAAAGCCTTGCTGCCTTGGTGTTGAGCCTTAGGGTTCAGAAGGTACAGAGAGGAACATCCATTTTTGGAGAGGGGGGAAACAACTGAGAGCGCTTACTTCATCTACTTCCACCTTGCTGAGCCCTTTTTGGCCTAAGGATGCTAAGATACCTCTGACCCTGCCCCACAGCCTAACAGCCACAGCCTACTACTCTCTGCCGGACTGGCAAGAGCCCCCGCAGCAAGGCACTATAAAACACAGCCTAAGGCAGCCAGGTTCCAAGGACACATGGCCTAGGGGTAGGACCTTCGTCAGCTGCAGGGAAACACAGCTGCAGGGAAACACTCTGCGAGTCAGCAAGGAGAGCCATGTGTGGCATGTTCACGTGACGAGTCAGTAACACGCCCATAAACGGCGTGGGCATGGCAAAACCGTGTTTGCGGAGCTGGCCCAACTGCCCAACTGCCCCTACACTTCTTCATAGCAAAACAATGTCAGGGTGTTTTACAAGAGGATTTCTGCACAAAACAGAAGTCTGGCTTTTGATGCCTAGCATGGGAGGCATGGGCGATCCCAAACCCATGGGCATGGGAACCCATGGGCATGGGCATGGGGCATGGGCATAGGGCATGGGCATGGGCATGGGCATGGGCATGGGCATGGGCATGGGCATGGGCATGGGCATGGGCATCGGGCATGGGCATGGGCATGGCATGGCATGGGCATGGGCATGGGCATGGGCAATGGGCATGGGCATGGGCATGGCTGGCATGGGCATGGGGCATGGGCATTGGGCATGGGCATGGGCCATGGGCATGGGCATGGGCATGGGGCATGGGCATGGGCATGGGCAATGGGCATGGGCATGGGCAATGGGCATGGGCATGGGCATGGGCATGGGCATGGCATGGGCATGGGCATGGGCATGGGCATGGGCATGGGCATGGGCATGGGCATGGGCATGGGCATGGGCATGGGCATGGGCATGGGCATGGGATGGCATGGGGGCATGGGCATGGGCATGGGCATGGCATGGGCATGGGCATGGCATGGGCATGGGCCATGGGCATGGGCATGGGCATGGGCAGGGCATGGGCATGGGCATGGGCATGGCATGGCATGGGCATGGCATGGCATGGCATGGGCATGGGCAGGGGCATGGGCATGGGCATGGGCATGGGCATGGGCATGGGCATGGGCATGGGCATGGGCATGGGCATGGGCATGGGCATGGGCATGGGCATGGGCATGGGCATGGGCATGGGCATGGGCATGGGCATGGGCATGGGCATGGGCATGGGCATGGGCATGGGCATGGGCATGGGCATGGGCATGGGCATGGGCATGTGCATGGGCATGGGCATGGGCATGGGCATGGGCATGGGCATGGGCATGGGCATGGGCATGGGCATGGGCATGGGCATGGGCATGGGCATGGGCATGGGCAGGGGCATGGGCATGGGCAGGGGCATGGGCAGGGCATGGGCATGGGCATGGGCATGGGCATGGGCATGGCATGGGCATGGCATGGGCATGGCAATGGGCATGGGCATGGGCATGGGCATGGGCATGGGCATGGGCATGGGCATGGGCATGGGCATGGGCATGGGCATGGGCATGGGCATGGGCATGGCATGGGCATGGGCATGGGCATGGCATGGGACATGGGCATGGGCATGGGCATGGGCATGGGCATGGCATGGGCATGGGCATAGGGCATGGGCATGGGCTGGGCATGGGGCATGGGCATGGCATGGGCATGGGCATGGGCATGGGCAATGGGCATGGGCATGGGCATGGGCATGGGCATGGGCATGGGCATGGGCATGGGCATGGGCATGGGCATGGGCATGGGCATGGGCATGGGCATGGGCATGGCATGGGCAATGGGCAATTGGCCATGGGCATGGGCATGGGCATGGGCATGGGCATGGGCATGGGCATGGGCATGGGCATGGGCATGGGCAGGGGCATGGGCATGGGCATGGGCATGGGCATGGGCATGGGCATGGGCATGGGCATGGGCATGGGCATGGGCATGGGCATGGGCATGGGCATGGGCATGGGCATGGGCATGGGCATGGGCATGGGCATGGGCAATGGGCATGGCATGGGCATGGGCATGGGCATGGGCATGGGCATGGGCATGGGCATGGGCATGGGCATGGGCATGGCATGGGCATGGCATGGGCATGGGCATGGGCATGGGCATGGGCATGGGCATGGGCATGGGCATGGGCATGGGCATGGGCATGGGCATGGGCATGGGCATGGGCATGGGCATGGGCATGGGGCAGGGCATGGGCATGGGCATGGGACATGGGCATGGGCATGGGCATGGGCATGGGCATAGGGCATTGGAGCATGGGCATGGGCATAGGGCATAGGGCATGGGCATGGGCCCATGGGCAGGGGCATAGGGCATGGGCATGGGCATGGGCATGGGCATGGGCATAGGGCATGGGCATGGGCATGGGCAGGGCATGGGCATGGCATAGGGGTATGGGCATGGGATGGGCATGGGCATGGCATGGCATGGGCATGGGCATGGGCATGGGCAATGGGCATGGGCATGGGCATGGCATGGGCATGGGCATGGGCTATGGTAGGCATGGGCATGGGCATGGGCATGGGCATGGGCATGGGCATGGGCATGGGCATGGGCAATGGGGCATAGGGGCATGGGCATGGGCATGGCATGGGCATGGGCATGCATGGGCATGGAATGGGCATGGGCATGGGCATGGGCATGGAGGCATGGGACATGGGCATGAGGGCAGGGCATGGGCTGGCATGGGCATGGGCATGGGCATGGGCATGGGCATGGGCATGGGCAATGGGCATGGGCATGGGCATGGGGCATGGGCATGGGCATGGGGCATGGGCATGGGCATGGGCATGGGCATGGGCATGGGCATGGGCATGGGCATGGGCATGGGCATGGGCATGGGCATGGGCATGGGGATGGGCATGGGCATGGGCAGGGGCATGGGCATGGGCATGGGCATGGGCATGGGCATGGGCATGGGCATGGGCATGGGCATGGGCATGGGCATGGGCATGGGCATGGGCATGGGGCATGGGCATGGGCATGGGCATGGGCATGGGGCATGGGCATGGGCATGGGCATGGGCATGGCATGGCATGGCATGGCATGGGCATGGGCATGGCATGGGCATGGGCATGGCATGGGCATTGGTCATGAGGGCTATGGGCATGGGCATGGGCATGGGCATGGGCATGGGCATGGCATGAGGCATGGGCATGGGCATGGGCATGGCATGGCATGGGCATGGGCATGGGCGTGGGCATGGGCATGGGCATGGGCATGGGCCATGGGCATGGGCAGGGCATGGCATGGGCATGGGCATGGGCATGGCATGGATGGGCATGGGCATGGGCATGGGCATGGCATGGGCATGGGCATGGGCATGGGCATGGGCATGGGCATGGGCATGGGCATGGGCATGGGCAAATGGGCATGGGCCATGGGCATGGGCATGGGCCATGGGCATGGGCATGGGCTGGGCATGCCTGGCATGGGCAATGGGCATGGGCAATGGGCATGGGTCATGGGGCAATGGGCATGGGCATGGGCTATGGGCATGGGCATGGGCATTGGGCATGGGCATGTGCATGGGCATGGGCATGGGCATGGGCATGGGCATGGGCATGGGCATGGGCCATTGGGCATTGGGCATGGGCATGGGCCATTGGGCATGGGCCATGGGCACGTGGCATGGGCATGGAGCATGGGCATGGGCATGGGCCATGGGCATGGGCCATGGCAGGGCCTGGGCATGTGGCGATTGGGCATTCGGGCATGGGATGGCATGGGCATGGGCATGGGCATGGGCATGGGCAGGGCATGGCATGGGCATGGGCATGGGCATGGGCTATGGGCATGGCATGGGCATGGGCATGGGCATGGGCATGGGCATGGGCATGGGCATGGCATGGGCAGGGGCTATGGGCATGGGATGGGCAATGGCATGGGCATGGGCATGGGCATGGGCCTGGGCATGGGCATGGGCATGGGCATGGGCAGGGCATGGGCATGGGCATGGGCCATGGCCATTGGGCATGGGCATGGGCATGGGATGGGCATGGGCATGGGCATGGGCATTGGGCCTGGACTTGGAATGGGGCCATGGCTGGGCATGGACTTGGGCATGGGCATGGGCATGGGCATGGGCAGGGCATGGGCATGGGCATGGGCTGGGCATGGGCATGGGCATGGGCATGGGCATGGGCATGGGCATGGGCATGGGCATGGGCATGGGCATGGGCATGGGCATGGGCATGGGCATGGGCATGGGACTGTGGCAGGGGGGCATGGGCATGGGCATGGGCATGGCAGGGCATGGGCATGGGCATGGGCATGTGGCATGGGCATGGGCATGGGCATGGGCATGGGCATGGGCAGTGGGCATGGGCATGGGCATGGCATGGGCATGGGCATGGCATGGGCATGGCAGGGCATGGGCATGGCATGGGCATGGGCAGGGCATGGGCATGGGCATGGGCATGGGCATGGGCAGGGCTATGGGCATGGGCATGTGCATGGGCATGGGCATGGGCATGGGCATGGGCATGGCATGGGCATGGACCCTGGGCATGGGCGAACCCGACCCGACCCGACCGACCGACCCGACCCGACCCGACCCGACCCGACCCGACCCGACCCGACCCGACCCGACCCGACCCGACCCGACCCGACCCGACCCGACCCGACCCGACCCGACCGACCCGACCGACCCGACCCGACCCGACCCGACCCGACCCGACCCGACCCGACCCGACCCGACCCGACCCGACCCGACCCCCGACCCGACCCGACCCGACCCGACCCGACCCGACCCGACCCGACCCGACCCGACCCGACCCGACCCGACCCGACCCGACCGACCCGACCCGACCCGACCCGACCCGACCCGACCCGACCCGACCCGACCCGACCCGACCCGACCCGACCCGACCCGACCCGACCCGACCCGACCCGACCCGACCCGACCCGACCCGACCCGACCCGACCCGACCGACCCGACCCGACCCGACCCGACCCGACCCGACCCGACCCGACCGACCCGACCCGACCCGACCCGACCCGACCCGACCGACCCGACCCCACTGGAGACGGATGGTGCGGCTGATTCTCTAGTTCCTCTTTGTGGCTGTTCCTCTTTGTGGCTGTTCCGCTTTGTGGCGGCACAGGGCGTCAAAGTGTGGCATTGATCTGTGATCATTTTCACACCACATACAAAACGGAGCTGGAGCTGGCCCAACCGCCGCTACACTTATTCATAACAAAACAATGTCTGGGTTTTTACAATAGGATTTCCGCACAAAACAGAAGTCTGGCTTTGGGAGACGGATGGTGCGGTTCCGCTTTGTGGCTTTGTGCTTTGTGGCCGCACCCTGTGCCCTGGCATTGGCAGGGCACTCACGAGATGAGAGAGGAGTGGAGAACAAGCACGGTCTTACCACCGACCTATCTTACCCCACGGACCTATCGTATCCACCTTCAGGGGCCATTTGACGAGGGTGTGGGAGCACGAGGTAGCACGAGGTAGCCGACTGGCACGCATTCCCCTCGGATGGCAAGCAACCCGGCATACACATTAGCAGCAAGGCTAGGTGAAAGCAGACAGCTCCCAACGCACTCCAACCTTCAAACCGGACTTCAAACGCTTAAAACCCATAAAGACCCTAAACCCTAACCGGACACACATCCTCAGCACCTGACACGCCACCAGATACCTCGCTGCACTAGCTGCACCTTGTAAAACCTCAAACATTTAATTGATTACCTGTAAGTACCCGTAATCAACACTGCATCGACAATGGAGGGCATGCGGCGGGATGTATTAATGGATGACGTTTAGTTCAGATGCATGCTTACTTCTGCTGTAAGGACACTAAAAATATGAATCATAGTGAAGAGAATCCTAAACGTTTGTACCCCAGGCCTGCGTTGGCCTGGAAAGGAAAGCCTTTCCTTGGCTCTCCCGGACTTACTAGTTCAAGTTCAAAAGGTGTTGTAAATTACAGCAGTATAACTCCGGACGCCAAGTTTGGTACTTCTGCTTACAGACCTTCGCCAGCTCCATCGACTCCCGCTCCGGAGACCTCAAAACGGGCAGAATCAGGGACATTTGCTTCTGCTTCTACCGCGTCGTTGGTATCTGAAAGAAGCGGAGCACACAGCTGGAGTTCTCAGGCAATGGCCACGCCGGTTTCCACCTCAAGCTTTGCCTCAAGCTTCGCAGATCAGGGAGCCCTGGGAGACCCCGGCTCAAACCAGCATTTGAGGTCTTGGAGAGGGCCAGGTGGAGATGGTGCCTCTGTAGCCTATTCTCTGGCAGGGGCCACAACCCTGGTAGGGACCACTACTACCACTGCTACCACTACTACCCCTGCAGCAAATTCAGCAAATGAGTATCGGCGTTGCTTTGGCTACCAAGACTACTTGGTGAGCAGTGCGGGACAGGTGCGGTCCAAGAACTCCTCCAGCTCAGCCCCTGCACTGGGCAGCTATACCACTGAGGATGGTCGGCCAGCGGTCAAGCTGCGGGGCCCTTCAGGCTCCGTGCAAGTCCTCAAGGCTGTGGTGGTTGCAGCCGCATGGATTCCTGGAGCTCAGTGGAAGCTCGTGGCAAAAGGAGTGGATGTGTATCACAAGAACGGAGACAAGCATGACTGCAGGGTTGAAAATTTGGAGGTCATGACCAAAGAAGAGGCCAAGGCCGCAGGCTACATGTGAGGCAGGCTACATGTGAGACAGGTGAGCGATGTTAGATCAATGCATCTGACTAATCTGACAGCAGACAACTTGACACCGATCAATGCATCTGACTAATCTGACAGCAGACAGCAGCTTGACACCCCTCACTCCCCAACCTTATTAACCTTTCCTTCCCTCCACTCCCCCCTCCCCCCAGAGGACTGCGGAGGCACTACTGGGGCTATTGGATTCTGGGGCTATGCTGGTAGAGTGTGCTCAGCTGCTGCAGGTGTGCAGTAGTGCAGTGTTGGAGGTTGTAGAGTTTTGGAGTGGCAGGGTTTGATGGCTCGAATCAATGTAAGGGTCAGGTGTGTGAAGGGTGGCTGTAATGCCTGTCTGGGGTTGGGGTTGGGGCTGGGGCGTAGGGGCTGCTCCCAGGTCCAACAGGTCCCAGCAGTAAATCTGCAGGTCGGGTTAGTGGGAGTGTGGGTTGGAGTGTGTGGTAACATAGGTAGTGTGGTAGGGTGCATTGCATGTACACCCTGTGGCTACTGTGGGTACTGTGGGGGGTGGCTGTTCTGCTGTGTAGGGAGAGTAGGGAGAGCTAGGAGAGCTGGAGCATTAAAACAGTTTCTGTAAGGGTGCATGCCTGCTCATCTTACTCATCTATTGCATCCGTAACACACGGGCTTGGTGGGTGGGGGGAGGGGGGGGGGGAAATGGGCAGGCGCAGAAGTGCAAGCGGCCAGGCAGGGGCGGCCAGGCAGGGGCGCCCCCAGCCGTGCGTGTAGGTGTGTGGGGAACACACATGCTTGGTGGGGGGAAGGGGGCAGGCGCAGCAGTGCAAACGGCCAGGCAGGGGCTTGGTGGGGGGGGAGGGGTAGGAGCAGCAGTGCAAGCGGCCAGGCAGGGGCGCCGCGGCGCGTGCCTGTAGGCTTGGGGGAACAGACGCTTGGTGAGGGGACTTGGTGGGGGAACAGACGCTTGGTGAGGGGACACGCTTGGTGAGGGGAAAGGGGCAAGCGCAGCAGCAGTATAGACGGCCAAGCAGGGGCGCGCGGCACGTGTGTGTAGGTTAGGGGAACACTCGGGCTTGGCGGGGGAAGGGGGCAGGCTCAGCAGTGGAAGCTGCCAAGCAAGGGCGCGCCGCGGCGCGTGCCTGTAGGTTTGGGGGAACACACCGGCTTGGCGGGGAAAAGAGCAGGCGCAGCAGTACAAGCGGCAAGGCAGGGGCGCGCAGCGGCATGTGCGTGTAGGTTTGGGGGAACACACGGGCTTGGTGGGGAAAGGGGCAGGTGGTCAGCAGGTCGCCAGGGCTAGCAGGTCACCTGCGGTACTGCGGGTACTACACTGCGGGTCAGGCAGTCAGGCTAGTCAGGCACACAGAAGACACACAGAAGCATAAAGGCATTACAATTGCTAATTTCAGAATTCTATCTCAAGTCAAGGCTCTTATCCCTATCAAGGCCAACTTCACCAACGGCAACAGATTTTGACCCTGCACATGGTAAAGTTGACAGGGACAGACCAATCCTGCAGGGCGCACTTGGACATTCCTGTCACAGGAATCTCCCTCAGACTGTTCACAGCTTTATTGGCAAAATTCCCCTGTCGCCCCTAGGAGCCAACCCTCTAGCACGGTACCGTCGACACGGTACGGAACCCAACAGGTGCCCGCCTGCTGCCCGCCCCGCTCGCGCCCGACGTTGCGTACTTCGATGCCGGTGATGCCGGCTCGCTGGTGGTCGACCCCGCCACCGGCCGGGTCTCCGAGCAGCGGGACCTGCTGGCCACTGCCAAGTCGCCGCGCCCTTCCCTGAAGTGGCAGGGCAATAATTGTACTTACCAGTCTGGACCCATCGGTGCTGGTGGGAGTGTGTACATGGACGGGCGCACCTGCTACGCCAAGCTGAGCGCACCGCTGTGCAACGGCACGTGCCTGAAAGGTGAATGGATGAAACACCGCGAAATGTATTCTGTTTAGATGGCCATGCGTTCAGGTGTGGTAGGTAAAGCCCCATCTATCCAACACACTGCTAGCGTTGTGTTTGCTAGAGAATGCGAATGCAATCAAGACGCCGTCGAGAGCTCCAGGCTAGCAATAATCAGCACGAAATAAGTTAGTGTTAGCGGCAAAGTGGTCACTTGTTACCTTTCGAGAAGACACTGGCGCGCACGCTGCGCTGCTCCAAAGTAGGCGCGCCGAAATGACTCCCAGTGTCATGGAGACTGCTGGAGCTTACAGGGGCGGGCGGGCGCCAGTGCTACACACGCGCACACTTTATGCATGCCTCCTGCCATGCCCCGGACTAATGCAACTTGCTGACACCGGTACAGGCGCGTACACCGTTGTCATCGTGCTGGAATTCGGAAGTAGCTATTACTCTACAATGTTTTCAGCTCTGGCGCCTCCAGACCAGCCTAGAAAGCGCATGGTCTGGCGTCAGACTGACCTCTTCCTCAGGTGTGTGCGTGCATGGGTGCTTCGCGCTGGCCAGTTTTGGCCGCCTCAAAGTTGGTTGCGGGGTGCAAGCATGAATTCAAGCAAAGCATGTACTGAGCATTAGAGGCCTGGCCGCATGGACCATCCCATCCATCCATCCATCCATATGCAACTCCTTGCGCAAATATACATCCGCCTTCACTCAACATACACGTGCAGGACCATCCCGGACACCGGATTCTATGTGGGCGACAGCTTAACCCCAAACACGAGTGCTGCTTTTCATGCCACACCGGAGGACTACTACAGCGGCCTGCTTCAACCGATCCAGCACTATAGCGGAAACCGTGGCTGGTCAGTGCAGGCCCTGGCAGTTCAACCGTCCTCCGGCAGGAAGGGGGCCAAGGCCACATGGTATAAGCGGCCGCAGGATGCCTACCAGAAGTCCGCTGTTGTGGCTTCCGGCCGTGCGCCTGGAATCTTCGCGCCTGTTGGTGCGGATTTTGTGATCGGGTGTGACTACATGGAGGTGAGGGGGGTTACTACTCAACTCACAATCGAGCTCTCCCCTGACATCGCCCCTGCCTCATCCCCGACCTCGCCCTGCTCTCCGTCACCCCGGCACTCCTGCCACAGACAATGCCAGATGACGCCGCCAGCATCAATGCAACCGATGGTCCGCTCCCAATCACATACCGCTGTGACCCACGTGAGGTCAGCCTCCGCGGTCGCCTTGTGGCCGTGCTGGTGTACGGAAAAGCGTTGAAGGAGGCCCAGATCTCACGCATCCACGCATTCTATAGCCCGCGGTGGGCTCCGCTCAGCCCGCCGCCCCCTCTCATGAAGAGCCCGACGCCCCAGAGGCCTATGCACGGTGAGGGATGGTCCTGCCTGGGGCCGGGGCCTGCCTGGTGTGCCGCGGATGCCACGGCACAGCGGGTGTCATGGGTGTCACGGGTGTCGGGGGCATCGCTCGGGGGCGCTGCCGGCGCTGCCGGGGGTGCCGGGGATGCCGGGTGGGTCGGGAGGTGCGGGGGCTGGGTGGACCATCCAAGGTGGGCCGGGGGCCGCCGGTGCCCAGGAGCCGGGGGCTGGGGGCCGCTGATACATGAGGTCACGTGCTGCCTGCACCTGCGCCACGCAGGCCTTCCCGCTGACCTGCTGCCTGACGTCGCGTTCTTTGATGCCGGGGACCGGGCCTCCCTGACCATCAACAAGAAGAGCGGCCAGGTCACGGCGCAGCGTGACATCCTGGCCACACCGGAGAGCCCCCGGCCGTCACTGACGTGGAGTGGTGACTGCCAGTGGGATTCTGCTTCGGGCGGAAGCGTTGTGCTGGACGGCAAGGGCTGCTTCGCGCTTCTGGACTCCAAGTCGCGGCTGTGCGACTGGGACCGTGGAGACAGCAGTGAGCTGGATGGGACTGCTGCGGGAATGATGTGCCATGTGTGTTGTAATTACTTAGCGTGCTCCTAGCCGTTTGGAGTCTATCTGACGCTGTGGGGCTTCCGTGCAGGTGGCTATACTGTGGTCCTTGTTGCGCAACTGGGAAAGTCTCAACAAGAGCGGGTCACGCTAATGACAAGCGACGGTTTCGATTCAAACATATGGGACGGCACAAGGATGCTGGCGTGGCGACCCGATGAGGTTCTAACACGGTGCGTAAGTAGGCGGGGAGCTGGTGTTGGGCTTCAAGAGGTCAGCCACCATGCGTGTGAGACCCTTCCGTGTGTACTCACATACTGCCTGGCCCCATCTGCCCATGATATGTGTTGGCAGCAATCGGGTCCGCTTTGTGGATCCTGCCAATGACAACCCAAACAACGAGTACGACAACATGCGAATGCCAGATGCTGTGGCGAACTCCACCTTTGCGTTCACCCCGATGCCCTCCCGGTCCTGGACGCTGGAGGCCCTCGTGGGGCGGCCCAATCACACGAACGCACTCAACGGCACCGCATGCTACTACCGCGGCGGCCCCGACGACAGGACAGGCGCACGTGTCCTCTACTCGGGGCCCGCACCCCTTCTCAAGGCGCCGTCAGGTGTAAACTTCGCTGTGGGCTGTGACTTTATGAAGGTGCGCGGCCTTTCCAACCTGATTCTGTCAGTCTTCCATGCCCATCGTGCTCGTAACCACTCGACAATAGTAAATTGTATGGCCGCAGTTGAGACCGCTTGCCCGTCCCGCTTGCCCCTTTTGCCCCACACGAAGCAAGTCTGTGTCACAGTCCTTTTGTCACACCTCCAACACAGTTCGAGATTCCAGATGCGGATTACGGCGATTACGAGTACCGCTGCGATACGAAGTCCTACCTGCAAGGCCGCCTGGCGGCGGTGCTGGTGTACGGCCGGCAGCTGCCCGCTGCTGACGTGTCTCGGCTGCTCACCTACTACCGCACGACACGCTGGCTGGCGGCCGGCACCCCGCCGTCCCCTCCTCCCGCTCCGCCCCTGCCGCCCCCGCCCCCGGGTGAGCTCTTGCCGAACTCGAAAGGTGTTCATCTATTAATGTCTCGCCTTCTGGTCCATGCGTGCCCTTTCGTTCCAGCCCACCCTCTACATACTTACTTGGCCCCCATCGATTGTATGCTCACGCACAGGCACGGGCCTGCCGGCGGCGCTGATGCCGGACCTGGCTTACTTTGATGCCTCCGCCGCCACCGCCGGGCGCCTGGTGGTGCCGCAGCCCGGCAGCAAGGCGGCCACAGGCGGCGGCGTCCGCGCCCTGCTCGACGTCCTGAACCCCGGGCAGCAGCGCCTGGACTGGTTCGGCGACTGCCGCTACGACTCTGCAGCGGGCGGCGGCTCGGTGGTGCTGGATGGCTCCAGCTGCTACGCACAGCTGAGCACGAACCTGTGCGCGGAGTGGCAGCTAATGCTGAACAGCAACGGTGGAGAGAATCTGGTGCGTGGAAGTGGCATTGAATGGGGTCTAAGGAAAGTCTGGCTGGTTTTATTTGGTTGCGCTTGTATTCGACATTCCCCAGCGAGGTGTTGTTCCGTCGTGCGCGACCCTCACACATGCATGCGTGACCCTCCAGCCACGCGCCAACCCAAGCTACTTGCCCCCTGCCTGCTGCCGCCCCTCGCATACCTCACAACGCACGCATTCAGACATTCTCCCTGGTGGTAGTGCTGGAGTTGGACAACACCTACCTGCCGCCCCCTCCCAAGCCACCGCTGGCGCCCTCCGTTAACAGCGACCACGAGATTGGCGAGCTGGACACAGGCGGCATGGGCGTCATGTCGTACGGCATGCAGGATGGGGCCTACTACTACTTTGGCAGTGAGTTGCGGCGCTTGGGCTTGCTATGTAAAGCGTGGTGTCGAACTGTTGTGAGCACACGTCAATGAGAATACCCAGTTCCCGGCTAAACGCCCGACACCATTCCTGACTCGACGCATGCAGATCCCTCGATGCATTGGACAACGAAGGCAACCTACATGACGGTTCGTACATATCTTGCTGCTTTGAACAGTGTCATACTCGAATGTGTTGGTGCCCACGATCCCAGCCATGCATAAGCGACATGGCGCCAAGTCCACAACGCCAGACACTTATTCATTGCGGCTCCTGCCGTGTGCATCACGTTGCTTTTTCATTCATTGCAGATGGATGGATCGGAAGATTATAACAACGGTAGGCTGAGAGCTAGGGAGGTTTGGGGGCTGCGTCTGTGGGCGGCGGGGGGGGGGCGGGCCTATCTAGCGGACCCCGGGTGTCCTGTGGCGGACAAGTCGCCAGCCGCGCGTGTTGGCACGGCCCAGGGGAGCCCCTCCCCTGGCACCGCCTGGCGCACCTGTGTCATGTGACTGATGACCCGTGTGAGTCATCCACATCACTTATTTCTTGTAAACCACTGTGTCCCAGTTGACTACAGAAGAAATTCACCTTTGCCGGTGCCCCGTGGTGTGTGGAGCATGGAAGCAATCACCTCGTATCATTATGGTGAGTCATACAGGGTGAGAGGGACTGTTGCGGCGATTTGTGTGCAACATGTGTATGTGATACAAGCTCACACTCGCAGACATGACTAGCTCAAGTGGATCTGTTTCAAGAGAGCAAGGTTCTACGCTGCTGCGTGGTACTGCTGCCGAAGCCGCGGGAACTGTAACCGTGGTAGGTGCAAACCGGGCTCCCCCAAGCTTACACAGCTTTGCCAACTTGCAAGCAAATCGCCCTTCATACTCTATGTGATGGGCGCAATGTGCGCGACATGCAATTAGTGACCGACCGTAAGACAGAACCGCGGCCTTTTCATCGTCTCTTGCTGTTGCACGTGGTCTTAGGCCGCACACCGTCGCGCAACTCTCGTGTCTGTAACGCTGTCTGCCTTAATTGGGCTTTACCGCCGACAGGTGCGGAGTGATGCGTACAACTTCCCGCCGCCCGACGGTACCGAGTTTCGTATTGGCTGCACGTGGCGGGACTCTGACGTGCATGTCGACTGCAAACCCGGGAGCCACCTGCGCGGCCGGCTGTCGGCGGTACTTGTGTACAGCAGGGTCCTGGAGGAGAATGAGCTGAAACAGCTGCACACCCACTTTAGCGGCAGGTGGAGTGCTTCTAGAAAGGGCCAGTAACTGAGAAGCTACAGAGGCAGGTGACGGGTTGACATAGCCGGACGAAAGCAGGGGAGGAAGACCGCTTGAGCGCATGAGGCTCTGAAATATTCTAACAGTTAACGGTGCGTTGGGCTAAGGGGCGACGGGTGTTGCCGGGGTAGCGATGGCAGCGTGACGCCTCAATGTAGCACAGTGTGGCGCAGGCGACGTGTCAGCAAGTACACGCAGGGCGGTCCCCTGGGGCGCCGCGGCCCGGATTCTTGTGTGCGCGGTGCTTGCGCATGGCATGGTGTTGTTGGCTTTTGTCAATGCAGGTTGTGGCTTAGGGGGCCCGGGGGATGCGCCTGTGAGCGTCGAAGGGGCCTCGCGGACCCCGGTTGTCCTGCGGCGGGCAAGCCGAGGGCCGCGTGTGACGGCACGGCCTGGCGCACCTGTGTCATGCAACTGATGACCTGTTCGAGTAATTCACAATACATATATATACTACTACACCATGGTTTATGCCAGGCAAGCAGAGGCCCTGGGCTGGCGCCTGGAATTGAATTCGCCTTTCCAGCGCGAGCACCCTTCGCGCGAGCAACGCAAGGTCGGGCCAAAAGTCGCCACTTTCCTGGCGTCGGGTCCTTCAAATCCATATCACCATATACATCGATTTGGACAATCGCAAACAAGCCACCTTGAAGTGGGGGTAGTCCGAATCCTAACGAAATGCGGACCCGCCAAAGATGTCAACATGCCCTCTCGCGACCCAGCGATGCGCGCCCGGCCCAGCCAGTAAGCTCTGAGCACGCGGCTAGGGGCTCAATCCTGGAACGAGCAAGGCCAGGCATTTATGGGGCCGCCACACGGGCGCTGGGTCGGTCTACAGGCACTGCGCCGTGTGGGGCGGCCGGGCGCCTGGCCATGGCGTGGCCAGGGCGCTGCTAGTTTTGGCGGGCTCAGTGCCGTCATAGCATGCCACCTAGTGTGGCTTGTGACAGCAGGCGGGGCCGCTGCGGCGCATAGCCTCCAAGACACTTGAGCGGCCCTCGACGCACCGCAGCGGGCAGGCGCTGGCAAGGACCCTCGCGCGCCCAAAAACACATGCACGCAAGCGCGCCCACCTTGAGACGCCCCGCCGCCTGTGGTGGCCCTACTTGACATGTACCCTCGCTCCCTGTATGATGCAGCCGGCAGCCGGCCCCTGCCAAGTGGCACGCCGGGCATGTGACTGCAGTGACTGCTGCACAGGACCGTAGCGCGGGGGGGGAATTGCCTGGATGGGCGCCGGTGCAGTGTGGTGATTCCGTTGCTCCTCAATCAGGAGGCAGGTGCAGCGTGCGTGCAGCATGGTGCAAGGCGCGTGGCCAATAGGGGACACGTCTGCCAGTGAGTGTCGTATCCGCTCGTATGTTCACTCGCGTGGCTGTCACCTGCTTCTCAGGCCCAACCGCTTATTCCTCCCGTAAGCATTGTTACAGCATCCGCGGCCTTTTCCGGTTCCTGGTCCTGGTCCCGGAGGGAGCGGATCCCTCACTGCCCTTATGCCTGCCCTCTGAGAAAGAAACTGACGTCAATTCTGGCGCTTGGAAGACGTTGCAGGCCGTTTGGAGGCCAATCCAGGGACCCTAATTTCCAGGAGCCCTCCTGTCCCTTGTCTAGTTAGTTGGGTTAGCTTAGGCTGATATTCACCCCGCCCCCCCCCAAAAAAACGCTAGAACACGGCACGTTTGGGGCTCTGAGCCGCCGTGGGAAAGACGGAGGGCGCATGCCTTCTTTCCTGTTCACCACCCTGGCCCGCAGGATCGCATGCAGCCATTCATGTGTAGCTATGTAGGAACAGATAGAGCAAGGGATGGGAGTTGGCGTGCCCCGGGCCCTGTGCGCGACAACGGACAGCAACAGGAGGCAAAAGTTCTGGGCGACGTGATGGGTCCCTGGGTTGGCCTGGTATGCAACTGGTACGGCCGCACAAGCTCAGGTTGGCGAAGCGGGGGGCACTTCCGCTGGCTGAAACACAGTTGACAGACTGGCGACGCCCACCTCCCAGAGGTGGCCAGGTCTTCATCGTGCACTCGCCGTGCATGCATTGTCCACGTGGGTACCGCTCCACAATCGTTTTCGTGGGCAATCCATGTCCGACCCTGGTCGTAAGTGGGGCGCCTTCCCCTACAACTTAGGAAGGCCTGTTGATTACGGGTAGGCGGCGGCGGCGGGTCCAAAGGGCGGGGAGGGCGGTCTCGACGCGTCCAACTGCTTGTACGGTCCGGAAACCGCCAACCGCTTCTTCGCCGAAGCCGAGGGCTCTTCGCTAACATCAACCCGAAGAGATACAGCAATGGAACATAGAATATCATGTGGCCAAATTTTGAGAATGCCCGGAGAGTGTGAAAGATGACGGTTTCCAGCTCCGACCGTACCGGTGGAACCGCGATCTTAGTTTGCTCTGTGCAACAATACTCAAAGCACTTCAAACAAAGCAGCAGATACACAAGCAGCAGCAGGTACACAAGGGCCGAGCGGACGGTTGCCCCACGACCGACACCTCAAGTGTTGCAGCCTGCTTGCTGCAAGGGAATAACGCTCAAGGTGAGCTATATCGTAGCGTCCATGCAGCTCGCGCTTAGACGGCATGGCTACTGTAAGCCACGAAAGCCCTGCTCCGGGCAGCGGTTTGGCACCCTTCGCAATATACTAGTTGATATTGTGCATTTGGCCCCAGTCCGCTCGGAGTCGTGGAGATGTTTGGCATCGAGAGGCGTCATGAGAGGCGCGAAGACCGCCGCGAGGATCGCGAGGAGCGCCGGGAAGACCGTTTCGACGGGTGAGGCCTGCATGATAGATCGAAAAAACTCACACGAGCAGGGCGATCTTGGCTGAAAGGATGGCCAAAAGCGCACTGCGCGGACTGATTGGTGCCCCTGGCGCCTGCCTGTCTCGCCTGTTCTCGCCTGTTCTCGCAGGCCGGGAGACAACGACCGTCACATCGGCCTGGTAGCCGGCGTGTAAGTTATACATCTTTGCAGCAGTGGTGTTACTGACTGGTGACTTGGGCACTACTATCAATGCGTGAGGGACATGCGCACTCAAAAAACGTGGCTGGCCGCACGCAGCGAGCGCCGACACGAGCGGCGTGAGGACAGGCGGGAAGACCGCCAGGAGCGGCGTGAGGACCGCCGGTTAGTAGGGGTGGCACTGGTTTCGGGCGTGCGCCTTCATTGTGAAGACTGGCGTGTGCTGTCGTGCTGGATTCGTGGCATCTGGTGGCGCCTGGATTTACTGCGTGGAGTGCGTGCTTGTTCAAGGGCATGGTACTATAGCTGCTAACATAGCCTTCCTCTTTTTGTACGACTGCAATGGCAGGCATGGTTCCGGCGGCGGCTCTGGATCTGACTCGAGCGGTGACGAGAAGCACTCCAAGCAGAAGCACGCACCGCCGCCGCAGCACGCCCCCCCTCCCCCTGCCAGCTACCCGCCTGCCGCCTACTCCGCACCTCCCCCCCCTGCGGCCAACCCCTATGCGGCCCCTGCGGCCAACCCATACGCATGTGCTGCGCCATCCGTGCTGACCCTGGCGGACCAGAAATATGCGGCCATCGCCGGGCGGCTGCGCGGCACGCCGGGCTTGGTGGAGGACCCCGCCGGCCACGAGTGCTTTGTGCCGGTGGGCGACGTGCCGGGTGAGCGCGTACGACGGTAGATGGCAGTGGTTGCTGAAAAGGAATGGCCCGGACATGGCTGGCTGTCGTCCACTGCTGTTGTCCTGAAACCGCAATCCGTCTCGTGCGCACGTGGGTGTGGCTCCTGCTCCCCAAGATACGTAGGTGGCTTGATTGCGGACTGCTTAATTTCCGCCGCCAGGTTCATCCTTGATTTCCACCAAATGCCGCCATTGCTGCCTCCCGCCGCAGGCCTGCTGTATCTGGGCGCCAAGTGCCACGAGCGCGGCCTCGACGTCATTGTGATCATCACGCGCCCCGACACGCCGATGTTCCTGGACTTCATCATTGCCGGCAAGGCAGACACCAAGGTAACCAGCGCACGCAGAGGCATTGCAGGCCGTAGCAGGTGGAAACAACAAAGCCGTTCGCATTTAGACGAGCGTGACAGAGGCGTCTGGCTCCATCCATCGGTGACAATGTGACGCACTCACAGCTAGCTGCAGATGCATGCGGCAGGTTCAGTCAACCATGGGATCATTCAGCGTGTCTGTGACCCGCCGCCTGGTTTTTGTGACGTGGCACGCAGGTGCTGCGGCAGGAGACGCATGGCGAGGGCCGCGCGCTAGCCCAGGGACAGCTGCGCGCCTTCCAGGAAATCTCGGTAGGTTGACGATTTGAGTCGATGGCGTAAACGAGTTACCACCTGCGGCGCAGCGATGACAGGGGCTCCTGCGCTTGTGTTGTGTGTGGGCGTATTTTGAGAGGATTGCAGAGACCCCCGATACGCGGATTAGAGGCTCCGCCGAGGACTAATGGCGCGAGCAAGGCAGAAGCTGAAGCGCTTGGCAGGTCCCTGCGCTCGAAGCTCCTGCTTGCTTTCCCTGCCTGCTGTGTCGTGCGTGCAGCTGGAGAACCTGGCATACGATACGGACTTCAGCACCATCACGCTGTACGTGTTTGACCGCAAGCCGGTCCACCACACCAACGCGGGCGCTGTGGTCATGGACCACGGCTGGCGCGGTGCGCTTGGCTTCAAGGAGGCGGCGCAGGTGCGTGTGGAAGGGCTTGTATAGGTGGGCAGAAACGAGACC
This sequence comes from Chlamydomonas incerta, assembly GCA_016834605.1. Taxonomy (NCBI): domain Eukaryota; kingdom Viridiplantae; phylum Chlorophyta; class Chlorophyceae; order Chlamydomonadales; family Chlamydomonadaceae; genus Chlamydomonas; species Chlamydomonas incerta. The sequence continues at coordinate 34,426 of JAEHOC010000112.1, forward strand.
GACCTTAGAAACGCCATGCCAAAGTGTTGCTGCAGGGCTACTGTGCGCGGGGAGACTGGGGGTAATCCGTTGGCACAGCCACAGCTGCCGTTCAGGTGCATTAAAGCATATTAGGCCTTGCTGAGTCCCAATCCTGCACGCATACCCGTTTGTTGCAAAGCCGTGTTTGCCGTGCTCAATGCTGGCAACCCACCGCAGACGCTGACCAACATTGAGGTCGACCACCAGGAGGAGGTGAGGGAGGGGCGAGGGGGCATGGGAATTGACAAGCATGCGTGTGCGACTGGTGCCGTTTGGGTCAGGTACAGGATAGCACGAAGTGCACACCGCGTTGTCACCAACAACCACAGGTGCGTAAGGGAACCCTGCCCTGCTGTGGATCGTGCGTGCTAAGCCCCCTATGCGCGGCGGGTATCTCACGTGCAGGAGGTGTACATGCCCATGCCTGGCGGCGAGACGGTGCTGATGGTGGACTGGGACCAGGGCAACGTGGACATCAAGGTGAGCCTGTAGCGTGAACATGGGCGGGTGGAGCGGCTGGATAATTACCCCGGCGCATTGTGCTGCTGGATAACATCTGGCTGGCGGTCTGGGCTGTGTTGCAAAACGTTTAGATCTTAGATGTGTTGCGGTCCGGTTGGGCCAAATCGCGTTGGCTCACGTTTCGACCCCCTCCACGCACTGCATGCAGCTGGCGGTGCTGGCCGTGCCGTCCACCTACACCAAGGCCTTCGACCTCTCAATCAAGGGCAAGCCTGTCAAGAAGTACTCGCGTATGTACAATCCGCCGAAGGCGAAGCTCGGCGGCCGCTATCAGCTGGCCAGGTGGGCAGAAAGCAAAACAGAGGGGCACAGGGGACAGGGACGACAGCGGAGTCTGAGGTTCCAGTGGTCGTGCCTCTTTCGTGTTACTTGTGTTCTGTTCAGCAGCATGCGCCAACACCGGACTGGCTTGCTCGCAGGCTGTACGAGCTGGATAACCTGCCGTATGGCACTGGTTTCGGCGACATGGAGATCCACATCTATGATATCAGCAACACTCGGCAGCACAACGTCAAAGCTGCCCTGCACCTCTAAGAGGCACGTTTGGGGCCATCGCACGTTCTGGCGTGGCATGGCATTGCACACAAAAGCAACGTACGGATGCGGTGACAAGATCGATTGTTAGGGACGATACTAGGGCTGGCAGAGCGTGCGAGCCTTAAGTTTGATGTGCGGACACTGCTGCGATGGATGTGATGAAAGCAAACATCAAGGTATACGGCCTTGAAGACGTTGTGCAACGTTTCTGAATAAGTGCTTGGTGCATGCGGGATTGCGGGGTGGTACGTGGCGAGGTGCACTTCCGAGAGCGTGTAGGGGGGGGTCTCCCCACAAGGTTGTGCCCCAGCCATCCAAGCACGGCACTCCATGTCCCCGGCGGTGTGATCCGGCATCTTGAGGATAGGTCGAATGCCTGGGCGCTTCACCTGTGTGTGCCAGCGACCCGCAATTGCTGATGATAGATGATGAGGATAGATAGATGGTTGCACATGTCTGACATGAGTGCCCAAACAATCGTACCTGTTATCGGCTTTTTTGCCGCGTCTGGGGCTGTCTGAGCCAGTCTGTCGCCTCAACTGCAGTCTGTGCCCGCCTCTGGGGCTGTCTGAGCCAGTCTGAGGTGCTGTGTGCCTTGGTGCCCTGTGTGCCTTGGATTCGGGCTGCCAGTTGCAGTGGCGGCTGGCCGTTTGGCTGGCGGCACGTTGGCCGGAAGGTGATGCCCATTACTATGGGGCGGGGGCTGCTGCCTTGACCATGGGATCTGAGTGCAGTGCTGGCGCGCAACCGGGCGTTGTCAGAGCTGCCAACGATGTACCTGGTTCTCTTTGGTGCTGCAGATTGCGCTTAGTGCCCAGATGCTGGTTGCTTCGAGTTCCAGTGCTGAGGCTTTGGCGGGCTTTAGCTTGGCTTGGCATCCATTTGCTGTGCACAACACTAGTTACTTGGAGACTCAGTTTGCTCACGGCACTAAAGGTAACTGTTCACATTTACACGCTTGGGGACGGAGGGCCCCTGGTCCACAATCGCCCCGCACGCTGCACCTTGCTTTGGTTTTGTGGGTACACAAACCTCACTTTGCCATACATCTTCTCCTGGTATGGTCTAATGGTTGAACGGGCCGCACGAATAGCTAGCTAGGGCAGGGTTGTACAGTACGCAGTATCGCGTACTACGCTGCTCCTGGATGGAGGCAATTACTTGAGATGCGTCGTGCCAGAGGAACATTCGGGACATGGAGGGCTTCTGGCAATGTCGTGCCGGGATGTCGAGCGGCGGCATACCCGTCCACAGGATCAAGTGCTCTTCACACCTGATGGCCTACCGGTAGCCTTGCCTTCTTGTAAGCAAAACATGCAAGCACGAGACGGGCCCTAACCTGCCTGCCCCAAACCTGCCCCTGCCCCCAACCTGTCCCTGGCACTGACCTCATACCTGCCCCTGTACCCAAACCTACACATACTTGCCCTTACGGCCTTGCCTCCAACCTGCACCTGCGCCTGACCCAATACCTGCCTCACTGCCTGCCTGGCCCAACCCTTCAACAGCCCCTGGCTTCAAACCTGCACGTGCCCCAGACCCTAGACCTGCACCTGCAACCAAGCCTGCACCTGACTCTGACCGCACCCCTGCACACACCGTCGCACCCCGCCCCCTTGGCCCTTGCCAAGGCGCCACGCCACACCCGCACGGCGTGGCCGCCATCCAGCGGCGTGGTGTCTAGGGGCTATCACCCCTGAGGGGCTGTCGGCCTCCAGAGCGCCCTGCCCTGTCGACAGTGTACGTCAGGCGGCACATGCGGCCCACTTAATGGCAACGGCCAGTTGGATGGTGTATTCTAGTGGCGCGGCCTGAGGACCCGCTACCCTGCCGTACCAGGAGCGGCCCGATAAGGACGCAGTTAATCAGTCTGCAAGCAATGGCCGCGCTCTTGACCTTTGGGAGATCCGGTTGGGCCGTTTGGGTGTCTCAGTATCCCAGTTTGCCGAAGCGGGGATGGTACAGCCATTGGGATTGCTGCGGGTCGGACATATCAGATTGCCGCATGGGGGGGGGGGGGGGGGGGGGAATAGGGAGGCCCCGACTAATTGGATACGGTAGGCGGGCGCATTTCCGATTTTCCGTTAGCCGAAACACAGGCTGGCGACCAGTGCCCGTATCATGTAGATGGCTTTTGGCCCCCGGCGTCTACACAGCGTAGATGACCCCTCCCGCGCCATCTACACCCGGAAAGATTTTCCTACGGGCACGCCCCCAAAACCCCCAAATCATCTACGCTCCCTGTCTAAAATACCGCCAAATCCGCCCAAAACGTCTACGCTCTGTAGATGCGCGGCCCCAAACCCCAAAATGTTTTCTCCGCCTTCGGTGGATTTGGGGCAAATTTCTTCAGCGTAGATGAAAGATACGGGCACTGCTGGCGACGCTCACCTCCCTGAGTTGGCCAGGTCGGCCCGCTCGCACTCGCAGCGCTGCCCCGTCCACACCTGTGCACACCGCTCCACGCTCGAATTTTCGTCGGGTAATGCCAGGGGTTGGGTTACAAACGAAATCTCCAGACCCCATGACCCAAAACGTCCCGACCCCCCCCCCCCCCGGACCGACCGACAGGCCCCAAAACCCACCCATTTTCGTCCAAAATAGTGCCAATGCACTCCTCTCGGCGAGCTCTATCGCCCTGTGTCGTCTCCCGAAGCGGCACCCCAACTTGGCCCGCACGCAGGATTCCAATGTGTGGATGCGTTTGGACCGGGGTTGCCGTGCTACACCTTTATCATACCCACCAACGGCCATAAATGTTCATAACAGCTGTTGCACATATATCGCAGCAGTTCCGCGAGCGTTTTGGACACACGTCAGACCCACATGCCCATGCCACATGCCCATTGAAAGCTGGCACGCACGCGCAGGGCCCTGCCTGGTGGCTCCATTACCCTCCCCTGACCTTTAACACCTTGCCATGTTAGTGTGGGATAGATTCTGAGCGCGTTTGATCGTGTTGGAGGCGTGTTGACGAAATCTGGCAGCCCCTGGCCTGCGGACGAAACCTGGGGACCCCAGGGACCGAGGACCGACCGTGAACTTTGGGAGCCCATATCTTTCCCAGATCGTGCCACAGGCACACCAGTTTGCTTGCTGTTTGGGGCGCTGCCCTGTGTTGCGCCTTCGGGCTTGGTGGAAGACTTTGCGGTGCCTTATGAGCCGCGTGCTTTGTGATGCTGCTGTTTGGTGTGGCTTTGGCGGGCTGCAGCTTAGCTTCGACGCGCCTGCGCAGCTGTGAGTTGGGTTGGCAGCCAAGCGGGGGTTGCGGTTTGCTGCGTTCCTCGGAATGGTGGCTTCCCTCGTAGCCGTGATGGTGTTTACACTGTCCCCTTCTTGTAACCTCGCAATCATATCTTTCGTTACCAACTTTTTGTAGCCTGTTACGGGCTCTTTGGATGCGGCATTGGTTCAGACGGGGTGGGAATCGGACAGGCGCTCGGCGCCCAGACCTGGCATCGAAGTTTCGGGCGGCCGGTCGCGCGGGGCGGCTGGTTCGCGGGTTGTTTTGGCTCGTTGGTTTTCGTTTTCCGCGTCGGTCCTGGGTGGTCCTCGTGGCTGCCCGGGGCTCGGCCCCGCAGGCACAAGTTCCCCGCGCCTCCATGGCGCGCTGCTGGCCTCGCTTTTCTGGGCCTCCGCCTTCTCAAGAGCCGGCGTCGTACAGGAGCACAGGGCCTCAGCCAGATTGAGGACGCTCCGCTGGTGTTGGCTTCTGCGTTGTCGGTGTGCTAGCTGGCCGCATGTCGGCCTGCGTCGGCCTCCTTCTCGGCCGCATGCATCGCTTAGGAGCAAAGGGCCTCAGCCAGATTGAGGACGCTCCGTTGGTGTGTATGGTGAAGGGATGTCTGTGGGCTGCGTGTCGGTGTGCGTTGGTTGCCGGTGTTGCCTGCTTGTTCGGGGCGCTTCCCTGTGCTGCGTTATCAGACAGCGGTTTGGGGCGCTGCCCCGTGTTGAGCCTTCGGGCTAGGCCCAGACCGTGCCCCAGGCACACAGACCTGCAGTTTGGGGCGCTGCCCCGTGTTGAGCCTTCGGGCTGGGACCAGATCGTGCCACAGGCACACCAGTTTGCTTGCTGTTTGGGGCGCTGCCCTGTGTTGCGCCTTCGGGCTTGGTGGAAGACTTTGCGGTGCCTTATGAGCCGCGTGCTTTGTGATGCTGCTGTTTGGTGTGGCTTTGGCGGGCTGCGGCTTAGCTTCGACGCGCCTACGCAGCTGTGAGTTGGGTTGGCAGCCAAGCGGGGGTGGTGGTAGGACCAGGGCATGGGATGAGAGCGGCATGCCCCAGTGGTGACAGATGAATCCCCGAACCCAACGAGCCCTGGCGCGGTAGCAAGGCAGGAGTTGCGGCTGTGCGACGCGGTTACTGTACCGATGCGCGCTAGCTGGCTGTCGCAGTTTGCTGAAGCGCAGTCCTCACACTCCGGGCGCCCGGGCAGGCTAGAGCACCAGACAGACACATGCGACGCCACACCGCGGGAGACGCATCGTCGCAGCGCACCTGCGAGCAGGCGACCAGCGGGGGTTGCGGTTTGCTGCGTTCCTCGGAATGGTGGCTCCCCTCGTAGCCGTGATGGTGTTTACACTGTCCCCTTCTTGTAACCTCGCAATCATATCTTTGAAATGCAAAATACCCTAATAGAAACTCTGAAAGCAGATTCTGAACGCTCTCGTCGAGCTCTTTCCATTCGGATCATGGGGTCAGTTTCAGGCGGACCCTCCCCCCGTGCCCATTTGTGCGCATGTGTGCGTGCCGACCATTTGGGGGCCCCATAAAGTCCACTGGTAGTTCGGAAGTCCTGATAATGGACCAAACTATCCCCGGGACTAAACCTGCCCCTGAAGGAATTCGCCGGGGATTGGGTCGGCGAAGAAGCGGTTGGCAGTTCACGGTACGCACAAACTTGGGCTCCCCGTTCCATCTCCGAAGATAGCGAGGACACACATAGATTAATGCGCTCGCATTGCAAGACACGAGAACGCATATTTAGTACGGAAGCCCGTATGGGCGATTGTCGGGTGCAGGACGATTGGGGAACCCTTGTCTTGTCGACGAGAGAAAGATTAATACAAACCCCGCACACATACGCTAAGCAAGCCTCAGCTGACGTCAAATTCATAGCACGCACAATCGCCGAGAGTGAGGACGCTGCCGAGGAGCGACATAAGCTTGTTGCTGGCAATTGTCAAGGTGCGTGAATTAAGTACAAATGTTAGGCATGTTCTCAAGATCCCGGCGCTGGCAAGCAGCGCGCGCAGCAAGTTGCAGCCCTGGGATAGTTTCACTCACGGCTCTGGCATTCCGATATGCATGTATCCGTTTAAATGGGTAATTGCAAAGTAACGCGCTACCCTCTGCATGCCTGCTCCTCCAGTCTGCTAGGTGGTTGTAAAAATGTTGGGCATGATGCGGCGTCACGAGCGCCGTGAGGACCGCCGCGAGCGCCGTCAGGACCGCCGGTAGGTAGTATGGCATCCACTGACTTGGGCACGCTGTTGGTTGGTTGGCCACACGTGTGCCTCAGCACATTTGGCGGTGCACACGGGGCGGGGGTGAGGGTTGTGAACACCAGCCCAATCTAAACCAAGCTAAACTAGGGGGCTACGGGCCACTGCAGAGCAGCAGGCACGTGTGTGGACCGCTGTGACTGCAGGCTGCAGGGGAGGGGACACACCTTGGCACGCACAGCGTAGTGCAAACCCCACCTATGCATGAAACTAACCCCCACAACCTCGCTTCCGACTGGGGCTCAAACGTAGAAACGGTGGCGGCTCTGGCGGCGGCTCCGGCTCAGGAGGAGACTCTGGATCTGACTCGAGCGGTGACGAGAAGCATTCCAAGCAGAAGCACGCGCCGCCGCCACAGCACGCCCCGCCTCCCCCTGCCGGCTACCCCCCTGCCGGCTACTCCGCACCTCCGCCCCAAGCCCCTGCCGGCTATCCCGCACCTCCGCCCCAAGCGCCAGCCAGCCACGCGCCCCCTGCTGCGAACCCCTACGCGCCGCCTGCAGCGAACCCCTACGCGCCGCCTGCGGTGAGCCCCTACGCGCCCCCTTCGGCCAACCCGTATGCTTACGGCGCGCCAGCGGCGGCCCCGCCACCCGTGCTGACCCTGGCGGACCAGAAGTATGCGGCCATCGCCGGGCGGCTGCGCGGCACGCCGGGCTTGGTGGAGGACCCCGCCGGCCACGAGTGCTTTGTGCCGGTGGGCGACGTGCCGGGTGAGCGCGTACGACGGTAGATGGCAGTGGTTGCTGAAAAGGAATGGCCCGGGCATGACTAGCTGTAGCCCACTGCTGGTTGCCTGAAACCGCAATCCGTCTCGTGCGCACGTGGGTGTGGCTCCTGCTCCCCAAGATACGTAGGTGGCTTGATTGCGGACTGCTTAATTTCCGCCGCCAGGTTCATCCTTGATTTCCACCAAATGCCGCCATTGCTGCCTCCCGCCGCAGGCCTGCTGTATCTGGGCGCCAAGTGCCACGAGCGCGGCCTCGACGTCATTGTGATCATCACGCGCCCCGACACGCCGATGTTCCTGGACTTCATCATTGCCGGCAAGGCAGACACCAAGGTAACCAGCGCATGCAGAGGCATTGCAGGCCGTAGCAGGTGGAAACAACAAAGCCGTTCGCATTTAGACGAGCGTGACAGAGGCGTCTGGCTCCATCCATCGGTGACAATGTGACGCACTCACAGCTAGCTGCAGATGCATGCGGCAGGTTCAGTCAACCATGGGATCATTCAGCGTGTCTGTGACCCGCCGCCTGGTTTTTGTGACGTGGCACGCAGGTGCTGCGGCAGGAGACGCATGGCGAGGGCCGCGCGCTAGCCCAGGGACAGCTGCGCGCCTTCCAGGAAATCTCGGTAGGTTGACGATTTGAGTCGATGGCGTAAACGAGTTACCACCTGAGGCGCAGCGATGACAGGGGCTCCTGCGCTTGTGTTGTGTGTTGGCGTATTTTGGGAGGATTGCAGAGACCCCCGATACGCGGATTAGAGGCTCCGCCGAGGACTAATGGCGCGAGCAAGGCAGAAGCTGAAGCGCTTGGCAGGTCCCTGCGCTCGAAGCTCCTGTTTGCTTTCCCTGCCTGCTGTGTCGTGCGTGCAGCTGGAGAACCTGGCATACGATACGGACTTCAGCACCATCACGCTGTACGTGTTTGACCGCAAGCCGGTCCACCACACCAACGCGGGCGCTGTGGTCATGGACCACGGCTGGCGCGGTGCGCTTGGCTTCAAGGAGGCGGCGCAGGTGCGTGTGGAAGGGCTTGCATGCGTGTTGCAATAACAAGACCCCGGAAACGCCATGCCGTCCAATCCTGCACGCATAACCGTTTGTTGCGAAGCGTCGTTTGACGTTCTCAATGCTGGCGCCCCACCGCAGACGCTGACCAACATTGAGGTCGACCACCAGGAGGAGGTGAGAGGTTCATGGGACTGGATAAGCATGCGTGTGCGGCAGGCACCGTGTGGGCAGCCGCAGCAGCGGCTGGTGCCTGCCGTAACCCTGCCGTAACCCTGCTGTTGATCATGCGTGCTAAGCCCCCGCCATGCACGGCGGGTATCTCATGTGCAGGAGGTGTACATGCCCATGCCTGGCGGCGAGACGGTGCTGATGGTGGACTGGGACCAGGGCAACGTGGACATCAAGGTGAGCCTGTAGCGTGAACATGGGCGGGTGGAGCGCGCGGCTGGATAATTACCCCGGGGCATTGTGCTGTTCGATAACGCCTGGCAGGCGGAATGGGCCATAAGCGACTGCGGTGATGAAAGCTAGCTTGGCTCAGTTTTTGGTTTGCTGGTCTGGTGGCCAAATAATCGCGTTGCCTCACGTTTCGACCCCCTGCACGCACTGCGCAGCTGGCGGTGCTGGCCGTGCCATCCACCTTCACCAAGGCCTTTGAGCTGTCCATCAAGGGCAAGCCTGTCAAGAAGTACTCGCGCATGTACAATCCGCCCAAGGCCAAGCTTGGCGGTCGCTTCCAGCTGGCCAGGTGGGCACAAGGGTGGGCAGAAAGTAAGGGAGAGGGGCACATGGGATGGGGACAGGGGAATCTATCTGTTGTTCCAGTGGTTTTGCCTCGCGTCTTGTGTTCTGTTCAGCAGCATGCGCCAACACCGGACTGGCTTGCTTGCAGGCTGTACGAGCTGGATGACATGCCATACGGCACTGGATTTGGCGAGATTGAGATTCACATCTATGACATCAGCAACACCCGGCCGCACAGCGTCAAAGCCGCCCTTCATCTCTAAGCAACACGTTGGGGCCGGCACACCTTATGAGCGCATGGGATTGCCGTGAAGAAGCAGTGGCCAGATCGACCATTCAAGAAGAGGGTGGTAGAAAGGTGGTAGAGCCTGGGCTGATAGCCCGTGAAGGGGAAAATGGGCTGAGCCCGCCCACGCTTGCGGCCTGAGACGGGAAGCGTGTCCGCCTGAGGCTGCAAGCGTCTAACTTATCTCCCGGACATAGCCGGAGTTGGTTGCACAGGCGGCGATCGTCTGGGATTAACGCTGATACCGTATTGGACTCATAAATGCGAGCAAAATGATGTAGACGCTCACGTAGAGCTTGCCATTTCGGTTTGTCAAGTTCTGACTGAAGACTGAGTCAGTCCCCAGGCGCTTTGAATAGACTTGAAGACTTATATTGGATTCATTTGACGCTCAATGGCGCCGACGCAGCTCCGGCAGTCTTGGCCGAAGGGGCTAAGCGGCGCAGGCTTTGTTCTGCGGCAGCATGTCCGGGCCTCTAATGCACTTGTGTGTCGACCCTGTCCCGTTGCATCCCCCATTGCCGTTCTGCGCCGGCATCAAGCGCAAACGCCGTCCTCAAACCCTGGCCTCAAACACAAACGCTAGCAGCTATACCGTCTGGACCTGCGGACCACCGTATCACCACACAAATCGATATCGGCGACGCCTCGCCCGACCCTCAAAGGCCCGGCTCGCGGAGGCTGCTTGTGGGATCGATGGACAGTGCAAGCGGGGCATGTGGCGAAGTCCCACAGTGTGCAGAACCCTCCCAGACCCAACAGCCCAGAAGCTAATTGCGACAGCAGACAGGAGCGCGCAGCTGGTTGAACGCCGGTTTAACGAGGCTGCTTGTGGGACATAGGTGGTCACGGGAGTCGTGAGAGGGGTGATGGAAGAGGTGGGTGGTGGTAGGACCAGGGCATGGGATGAGAGCGGCCCCAGTGGTGACAGATGAATCCCCGAACCCAGCGAGCCCTGGCGCGGTAGCAAGGCAGGAGTTGCGGCCGTGCGACGCGGTTACTGTACCGATGCGCGCCGGCTGGCTGTCGCAGTTTGCTGAAGCGCAGTCCTCACACTCCGGGCGCCCGGGCAGGCTAGATCACCAGACAGACACATGCGACGCCACACCGCGGGAGACGAGGGGTGATGGAAGAGGATGCAGGTGGCGGCCCCAGCCCCCAGGCTGTAACAAAACCCAGCTCCCTAGCACCGAGTGTCCCTGTCTCAGCAAGTACCCAGCAAGCCCCGTGCATGACAACATAGGCAAGCGTCGTGGCTGTGTGGCGGATGGAGGCGCTACATCGGTGCCCTGATGCAGTGGGTCTCTGAACGGCTGGAGGCCTGGAGCGTTTGCGCGACAGCGTCCAAGGATGCGATATTATTCTCAGCTTCAATGGGACAGCCTGAGCTCCCAAAAGCAGGAATGTGCCTGCAATAGCTGCCCGCTGGCGGTTTTGCTATGTACGACCGTGTCGCTCGCCCAACCAACTGCCTGCAACTGCCGCTTCGCCACGCGTCAATATCGCCACCGCCCTCATCTCTTCTCCGCCCCGGGCGCAAAAGTCAATGGATAAAAGCTTGCACCTGTGGTTTATCGAGTAAGGTGCGAAGTTGCGATCGTATGGAAGGGACAAGCGATCGTACCTCCGAGACGATCGCAGGCCTCTCGAGTCCCATAGAAATAGCTACACATACAAGCAATTACTTTTGAGAACAACTTGCCTAGCCTGTGTTCGAAATTGGGCAAAGCCGAAACGAGCGAGTTCCTCTGACATAGCGCCTCGCGGCAGCGCCACCAGAAGGTGCGTTTCTACATGATATCACTCAAACGTTATTGCTGCCGCTACACTACTCTCAGCTTCTGCGTCGAACGTTCTCGGGCACTCACAATTGGCGCGCCCGAGCCATACGTACAATTCCAGGATACCTGAGCATAAGCACCAAGTATATGTATGCCGTCCCTGTTTCTTACCACGCAATACTGATAGTTGCGGCGGTTCCCATGGCCATCGCAGAAATGGACTTCCTTGGAAAGGAACGCCGACATGAACGCCACGAGAAAATCAAGTCTGCATTGTGGGTGCGGTGGATGTCCCAGCCGGTGTCAGCGGGGGTTGGGGTGGGAGGGAGGGTCACACCCGCACCAATCGTGGCGTGTTTCAGCGTGGTGTTTACCCGCGCGCTTACGCTCAGCTTCGCCAGCTCGCGTCGCGTGTCCACCGTGTTCACTCTGTCATTGTACCGCCACCTGTCGCCAAAAAACTTTCCTGAAAAGAAACACGCCGATCATACTCAGTTGAGCACGGTGGTTCTTGGGGCGTAGTCTGCGGCACACGGCGCGTCACCACCTGCGGGCTCGACACCAGCCGCGTGAAAGGGCGCGAGCACGGTGGTTCTTGGGGCGTAGACCAGGCACATGGCGCATCACCACCTGCCTGCGGGCTTGACACCAGCCGCGTGAATTTCTCGCTCTTCCCATGCACAGGGGCTTCGGCGGTGGTGACAGCAACGGTAACGGCAGCGATGGTGATGAGAAGAACGCGAAGGAGCACCCGTCGCCGTACGCTCCCACCATGAGCAAGGAGGTGGAGCAGAAGTATGCGGCCATTGCCGGGCGGCTGCGCGGCACGCCGGGTTTCTATGAGGACCCCGCCGGCCACGAGTGCTTTGTGCCGGTGGGCGACGTGCCAGGTACGTTGAGGCCGACGGGTGATGAGCGAGAGCGCGTGAGGGACTAGTCATGCGTAGGAAGGTGATAAATTTATGCTTTTGCATGTCAAGCCGGCTTACCCCCAACACACAATCCGCCTCGTGCACGCGTGTCGCTCCCGCCCTGCTGGTAAGGCGCGTGTCCCTCGCCCAACACGTGCTGGCACCTGTGAATCACAACCATCGCTCAGGCCTGTTGTACCTGGGTGCCAAGTGCCACGACCGCGGCATCAACATCAGCGCGATCATCACGCGCCAGCCCGACACGCCGCTGTTCCTGGACTTCATCGTCGCCGGAAGGCCCGACACCAAGGTGAGCTATCCTACCGGCACGCAGTGCGTGCGCTTGCAATCATGGCGTGCATGAAGGGCCCCTACCTACTGCTGGAAAAGCGGCACCCGCTCGCAGCATGTGTTGGCCGCACTGGACCTGCCGGTGGGGCTACACAGGCCCAGCTAGCCCCGCGTCTACCGGATTATGGTATGTGTCCTCATACACGGCAGCAGACGTGTCAGGTGTGGTCGACTACGAGCGTACGTAGGTCATGCGTTTCTGTGTCCCGCCGCCTGCATTAATTGTTGTGGCAGGTGCTGCGGCAGGAGCACCATGGCGAGGGCCGCGCGCTGGCTCAGGGCCAGTTGCGCGCCTTCCAGGAAATCGAGGTGAGATTGACGTTCATAAGATGTACACATTTGAGATGAGGCTTGCTGGTGTCTCGTACAGCCCACAGTTCTAATTGCGCGAGCAGGGGAGGAGCCGGATTGGCCCGATGCCCAGTAGCTTACTGCGCCGTGAGCTCGCCCCCCCCCTGCCTGTTGCGAGTCGCCCTTGCAGCTGGACAACTTGCCATATGACACGGACTTCAGCAACCTCACGCTTTACGTGTTTGATCGCAAGATGTTGTACCAAACCAGCGCGAGTGTTGTGGTTTCGGAGCATGGTTGGCACGGCGCGCTGGGCTTCAAGGAGGCGGCGAAGGTGCGGGTGGACAGAAAGCAGAATAGGGGCCGTGGACGGGGTACGGCCATGAAGTATGCCACCCATGCCGCGACCTGGCTACAATGTTGGCGTCAAGAAACCTAATTACACGCCCGGTAATGACGCCCGCCACAGACGCTGACCAACGTTGAGATCGACCACCAGGAGGAGGTGAGGGGCTAGGGATGGATGTCTGGCGCTTCAAGCTTGGAACGGGATAGCCGTCGCAGCAGGGCAAATTGTGCGAACATATACTATTAATTAACACGCCCTTTCAATACGGTTGCAGGAGGTTTACATGCCCATGCATGGCGGCGAGACGGTGCTGATGGTGGACTGGGACCAGGGCAACGTGGACATCAAGGTGAGCCTGTAGCGTGAACAGGGGCGGATGGAGCGCGCGGCTGGATAATCACTCGGGTTCAGTATGCGGCTGGGTAGCGCCTGGCAGGGCCATAAGCAAACTCCGGTGATGAAAGCTAGCTTGGATTAGTTTCTGGTTTGCTTTGTGGTCTGGCGGCCAAATCGCGTTGACTCATGTTTCGACCCCCTGCACGCACTGCGCAGCTGGCGGTGCTGGCCTTGCCGTCCACCTACACCAAGGCCTTTGAGCTGTCCATCAAGGGCAAGCCGGTCAAGAAGTACTCGCGTATGTACAACCCGCCCAAGGCCAAGCTCGGCGGCCGCTATCAGCTGGCCAGGTAGGCAGACAGCGAGGCGAGCAGGGTACAGGGACAGGGGTACCTGTGGTGCCGATGGTCGTGCCGCGCGTCGTGTTCTGTATACGGTATGCTCAGCACCGCGTGGTCTGTACGACAAATGTTCGTCGCGCGTACTGTCCCGGGCCTGGACACGCATTAAGCTCACTTGAGCAGCGCGCAACACACGCAACACGGCGCGCGAAGCTTGATTCCGCCTGCTGCCTCACGTGCAGGCTGTACGAGCTGGATGATCTGCCGTACGGCACTGGCTTCAACGAGATTGAGATCCACGCCTATGAGATCAGCAAAACACGGCCGCACAGCATCAAAGCCGCCCTTCAACTCTAAGTGGGCAACCCTTCAACGGCTGTCTAAGTAAGCCCCCCTCCAATGTGCACGCTAGGGGTTGCTGGTATGGCTTTGGGCCAATGACGTCGGCCATGGCAGTACTTTATTACCACATGGAGTGATGACAGGGTTGATCAACTTGCTCTCCATCTGCAGCAGCATTCGCAGATATGGTGGCTGTGTGGATAGAGGGATGGAGTGGACGCTAGCGAGAAGGAACGATGTAAGTGTGAGTGGGTGAGGCAGTGATTTATCATACGATTGATGTGTGGGGTTGGTCATTATTGCTGATAATGCTGGGAGGCGCTGCCACACAATACCGTAAAGATGCCACTGGCACACGGTTGATAGAACAGGGCAATGGATGAAATGGTAAGACCCGACGGACAAGGCTGCGGGGCGGAAGCCGAGGATTCCTGACTGCCCCCCCTGCACCTGTCCGCCCAACCTGCACCAGTAGTGCAAAGAGCATGGTGCGAGGATGGTACGTGCGGTGGCACCGGTGATCGCTGGGCGGCCATGCCATGTGCCGCGTGAAAAGCGCATGGGCGCGATGGTATGTACGTGCGATGTACATGGCAAGGGGCACGTTGGCGAAGTCCCCTAGCATGCAGCGTCCTTCACTCCCTCCAGACCCCAGCAATCGGAAGACAATTTGCGACGTCAAGGCATGAGTGCGCGGCTGGTACAAGCAGTGGAGAGAGCATGGGGCAGGAAGGCACGCCCACCCTTGCAGCGGATCTGTTGTGCTTTGATAACATCACACCAGAGGTGTGCACTTGGATGCTGGGCCCACTGGCCTGGTTGGTTGCAAACGGAGCAGAGAGGGGGAAGAGCGCCGTACCTACCGCACCTGCACATGCGACAGCCTGCAACATGAACAAGCACACAGCACAAGTAGAGAAACCGAAACGCAAAGAGCACTCCTCTAGCGCACAGCCAGGCCAGATGTTCGCACCATGGGTTGAGGCTTTGAGCACGTTTCCGTCACATCTCACGATGGGCAGCGGGGTTGCTTTTGCGGGCGCTGCTGGTGGCGGTGGCAAAGCGGCTGGCAACCGATCGCCGCTGTCGGGGCAAGCCACGGCGACCCGCGTCCGGCGGTGGCAATGAGGTTGCGTTCCCTGCTGGTGGCGGAGGCAGCGATGGCGGAGCGGCGGGTGCGGCAGCTGGGGCCGCAGTGGCACGGCCGGCAAGCACTAGCGCGGCCGCGGAAGCGCGGGATGGCCAGGGCGGGGTGGTTCAGCTGATGGTTCAGTAACGGGAGTGCCCGCCACGGGTTTGAGCGCGCGCGGTGTTTGAAGTAGGGGGCCAGTGGCGGCGGTGCAAAACACCGCTCCCGGCGCCAAAACCCCGAAGCAAAGCAAGGGCAACGCAAGGGCAGCCAGGGGCACGCCTGAGGCCATGTTAGAAGCACAGCTGGCACACACCGGGTAAGTGCTCGTAAACTTTATTTGAGTCCTGTGATGTCGCATGGCGCGCGCGTGCTTCGCGGTTCGTGCGAAGCACGCACCAGAGGTGGTTTCCTGCGCAATCCTACGCATTCATAAGACTGATACGCGCACGCCATGCAGCAGGCACACTCAATTGCCCATCGGGGGCACAGCGCACCCACACAGGCAGCGTGCCCGCGAAGTTGAAACGACCCGCCATTTCAGAGCTAGTCTTGGCTTTTTCGCCGGGAGACGAACTTACAAGCCTCTGTAATTGATGTAGCTTCATGCATTGTCCGCCCGCTTTGCTAGGGTTGCAAACAAGACGTACCTTTTCACCAACCGCCAAATTCGCCCTCGCTTGTCTCGTCCTTGCGCTGCGTCCGCCTGATGTGCATGCTTCTGATACTCATTTTTATAGATCAATAACATTTGTTCGAGGGCGGAAATTTGACCGTAGTGAATCGGCTCGCATACGGCCACGACGAAGAGAGGGCCGACACCTTGCAGGCCGACACTGCGCATAGAAAAATTCCAACAATCACTAGCACTCTCAATACGCCTCAGCGCCTTCAAAAAGCACATGTGCGCGAGCTACCTGCCTTAGACCGCGCAAGCAAAAAGCTTGCATTGGTTTCGCGTTCGCCACACTCAGGTACGTCGCCGTGTGTGTATTTGACTACTGGGATACTTGTGGCAACTTGGACGTATGGCAGCGCGTGGACTAGGGCGGCGTCTCTTCTTCAGCAGTGTCACAATGGCCCCCGACACTACCGGGCGGACCAATTTCAGCACACGCCACCGTCGAAACGGTTGTAATTCTGCTGTTGATACATCGACATCTCTGCAGGGCTTGGGCTTCGCTTCGGCGCTTCGGGAGCTGCTATCTCGGCGGTGTCAAAATGCTGGGTGTGGGCAGACGGCACAGGCGCCGCGCGCTGATTGTGTGAGTGAAACCCAGCAACGGCGATTGATTGATTTCGCTTTCAGGCGTGCCAAGGGTAACTGCCATACCTATAGGTCCCGCTGCGGCCGAAAACCCTGGCCAGGGCCTCTGGTGCCATGGCCCTGGTGGGGTTTCTCCGCGTGCAACTATCAGTACGACCTAAGCGATCTCAATGCGCTAACAATCTCGCACGCAGGGGCGCTGCCGTCGGCTCAGCCGCCGCGAATCGCAGACACGGCGGCGGCGGTGGCGGCGGCGGTGGCTCCGATTCGTCCAGCAGCGATGATGAGAAGCAATCCAAGCAGAAGCACGCGGCGCCGCCACCTGCGTACCAGCCCACATCCGCCCCGCCACCACCGGCCGGCTATGCGCCTGCCGGCTACTCCGCGCCTCCGCCCCAAGCGCCAGCCAGCCACGCGCCGCCTGCGGCCAACCCCTACGCGGCCCCTTCGGCCAACCCGTATGCCTACGGGGCGCCAGCGGCGGCCCCGCCACCCGTGCTGACCCCGGCGGACCAGAAGTATGCGGTCATCGCCGCGCGGCTGCGTGGCACGCCGGGCTTCGTGGAGGACCCCGCCGGCCGCGAGTGCTTCGTGCCGGTGGGCGACGTGCCGAGTGAGCGCGTACGGCGGTCGATGGTCGTGAGCACATGCTAAAGATGATGAGGGATGTGGGCCCACTGCTGTAGCCCACTGCTGGCTGGAATGAGGTGCTGCGTTGCACCTACGCCTGCGCACAACGTGCCCTGTTCACTCGCGCTCTCTTTTTCGCAGACTAATGCGGTTGCATCATGTGAGGGGCCTTTCCTGCTGTTTGGCACTGTTGCGGGTGTTGGTGCTTACTGCTGCCCTAACAACGTCACCTGCTGCTGGCTGTCCCCCGCATCAGGCCTGCTGTACCTGGGTGCCAAGTGCCACGACAAAAGCGTCAACATCAGCGCGGTTATCACGCGCCCCGACACGCCGCTGTTCCTAGACTTCATCGTCGCCGGCAAGCCGGAAACCGAGGTGGGCAGAGAACTCGGCCCCAAAGGACCGGGTGGAACCTGCTTAGTATTTGCATCACGCGCTATATTGCTGATCATGTGATTCAAGCTAATCACAAAGCTAAATGCCTTATCCGCACACATATGCTTTCCAGGTGCTGCGGCACGAGGCCCACGGCGAGGCCCGCGCGCTGGCGCACGGTCAGTTGCGCGCCTTCCAGGAGATCCAGGTCAGATAATTACCGGTTATCAGGCAGCGTTCATTTCCAAATGACTTGGCGGGGATTCGGTCACAACTTGGCTGCCGTGCTGATTCTACGACTTGGCTGTTCGTGCGTGCAGCTGGAGAACCTGCCGTACGACACGGACTTCAGCATCATCACGCTGTACGCGTTTGACCGCAAGATGCTAAGTCAAACCAACGCGGGCGCTGTGGTTTCGGACCATGGTTGGCACGGCGCGCTGGGCTTCAAGGAGGCGGCGAAGGTGCGTGTACGGCACGTGGGCTTGCATGGGTGGGATAGGTGTGTGAACGCTTTATTCGTAAAATGTAACAGAAATGACAACTGATGATCTGATGCCATGCCGCATGCGTGTGGATGGTGCGAGGATGACACATCTTCCGCATAGCGTGTGATGCACACAATGCGACGAGGAGAGCTAGCACGATGTTCACTTGGGGTGTTGTGAAACCAATCGCAACCCCATATGGGGGCACCCACTGCAGACGCTGGCCAACATTGAGGTCGACCACCCGGAGGAGGTGAGGGAGGGGCGGGAGGTGCATGGGAATGGAGAAGCATGCGTGTGCGACCGGCGCCGTTTGGGGCAGCCGCAGCAGCAGGCTGCTGCTTGGCTTCTGTTGATCAAGCGTGCTACCCTCGGCCCTCATGCGGTCGCAGGAGATTTACATGGCCATGCCCGGCGGAGAGACGATGCTGGTCGTGGACTGGGACCAGGGCAACGTGGACATCAGGGTAAGAGCATGGATGACTGGTCGACAATATTGGGCGGGTGGCGGCAGCAACTTACCGCAGGATCTTCGGTTGAATGACGGGTGGAATGAGGGAATGATAGGAGTATAGGACATGACCGGAGGGGGAGCGATACATGCGTTGGTCGGCTGTGAGGGCGTGGGGCGCTATGAGGCAAGCTCCGATCAAGATGCGTGTTGGTGTTTGGGTTCAGCTAGCCTGGTGGGATATTAGCTGATAGCATGTTACCGAATTGAACCTGAGTTTGTTTGGTGCCAATGCACGAACGCAGTGCGAGGGCGGCGCCATGCCAAATACTTGCACACACACGCGCTCTCGTCCCCCACACTAATTGCAGCTGGCGGTGCTGGCGGTGCCGTCCACCTACACCAAGGCCTTCGACCTATTCATCAAGGGCAAGCCCGTCAAGAAGTTCTCAATTATGTTCAACCCGCCAGTGGCTAAGGCTGGCGGCCGCCTCCAGATTGCCAGGTGGGCTTGCTGCAGGTCCAGGCCGCAGAGGTCACTTTGGGGGGGGGGGGCGGAGGGCATGCAAGGGCTGGAGTTGCCAGCGGGCACAGGCGCCGTCCATGGCAAGCGCACCGCTGCGCCCTGTCAGACATGCCTCGTAGACGAGGCGGTGACGCGGTGTGTCCATACGGCTGACTGCGTGTGGATTGGCCTTGCAGGCTGTACGAGCTCGACGACCTGCCGTACGGCACTGGATTCAACGAGATTGAGATCCACACCTATGAGATCAGCAACACACGACCGTATGGTGTCAAGGGCGCGCTCCATCTCTAAGACGACTTGTGTTGGAACCAGGGCAGCGAGCGCGCTTCCCGCCCCCCTCCCCAGTCTCCAAACCCCGAGAGAACCTGATTTTACCGAGGCATTAATGGTCCTTCATCGGACAGCCATTTGTTGGCTTCTCTCTGGGGCATTTCCGCATGAGGGCATTTCCGCATGAGGGCCCACGCATGCGAATCCCGCGCTGGCAACCTCATGTGTGACGCTTGAGGGATGTCGGGAGGGCAGGTGCTGAGATAGTTTGAATTTCTGCGTGATTTCAAAGGTGCCACGGCTACCATGAGGATACTTGACCAAGTCATGGACAGTTCGTCGTGAATGCGAGTGATGAAGGCCCCAAAGTAGCACATCTTTCGTTCGGCTGGTGTCGCCCCTCTCCCGGCTGTTGTGCGGGGCTTACTCCAAAGTAACCTCATAGGACACACCCCGGTGCCCCATCGTCGCTCACAGTCGACGCCTGCTGCCCCGTCAATCGACATACGGCAAACGTGCCAACCGCCGGGCGTGTTCGCCACTCCGTGCCCGCGCCAATTTGTGGACCTCGAATTTGTACCAGGTTCAATGAGATGTGCGCAATTGAAATTTACAATTGCACAAATACGCGTCTCGAAACCATTTCAGCTCGACCGTATCGAAACCCCATTGGCCTTTTCGCCTTTTTGTCTTTTGTCTCCCGCATTAGGTCTCGGCGTTAAGATTCATTAAGAAAAGAGCAAGGGCGTTAAAACGAACGCTCAAGAGAACGCTTTGAGCACGCGTCGCCAGTGCAGGCTTCCCCGATTTGCACATTCTCCGTCGACGCATCGTTAAAGGGCCCCAAAAGGTGCGTATTTTATCAGGCTTGTCACAATCCGAGCAGCTTTGGGGGGCTTGGGCCTGCACGCGGAACAATCTGGGTTTAAACAGCCAGCAACACCCCCACGAAGCCTGGCCATGCACACATAATGACAGTTGCACCGCATTCGCGTTAAGTTTGATCCCGCTATGCGCACGACACAGGCTCTCACTGCATCCCGGCAAAAATGCTCCTGGTGGCACGACGCAGGAGACGACGCGCACTGGTTGTGTAAGTCTAGCGGTAGTGTTTGGGGATGAGGCCGTTGCAGCGGCTTCCCCCGTGTGGGTGGCCTGGACTGCGTGTGACCTTGTGCTGGAGTCTGACCCTTCCCCACCCTTGTCCTCCACGCTCATCCTCGCAGCGGAGCCGCTGTAGGCGCAGCCGCCGCTAACCGCAGACGCGGCTCCGGTGGCGGTGACTCGGGATCGTCTTACAGCAGCGAGGACGAGAGGCACGCGCCACCGCCACATGGGCAATACTCGTCTGCCCCACCGCCCATTGCCGGTCACGCCGCTGCCGGCTACCCCACAGCTCCGCCACCCCAAGCTCCTGCCAGCTACGCACCACCTGCCAACGCCAACCCGTATGCGGTATATGGTTCTCCCGCAAGCCTAGCGGACCAGAAGCATGCCGCTATCGCGGGGCGGCTGCGTGGAACGGTGGGCTTGATTGAGAACGCCGCGGGTCACGAGTGCTTCATGCCGGTGGGGGACGTGCCAGGTGAGCGCTGAGAGTGCAGCCAAAGCACCTGAAGGGACAATAAAACGGGGCACCAAGGCTATATCCAATCAATAGCTCAACATCCCGCATGCTTGGTCCATGAGTGCAACAGTTGAAGCGCGCGTACCGCACCATGCCTGCCTCCCTCCCCAGGCCTCCTTTATATGGGCGTCAAGTGCCACCCTGGGGGCATCAACATCAGCGCAATCATCACGCGCCCCAATACGCCGCTGTTCATGGACTTGATCATCGCCGGCAAGCCAGACAACAAGGTGCGAGCCGTGCAAACACAGAAGGCATGGCGAGGCGAGGCGAGGCGAGGCGAGGCCCGTTGGGCGTTCATCATCACCGCGCCTGGGTGCAGTCGTGTAGCCAAAGCAGAACGCTTCCATGCGCACCGGCACGCAATGCGCGTACACGCGTAAATCAACGTGGTTCATGCTTGCAGGCGATGCGGCAGCACTCGGATGTGGGCCTGGCGGTGGCGGGCGGCCAACTGCGGGCGTTTGAGGAGGTCCAGGTCAGTCATTGACAGGGATGCGGATGGGGTCGTCATTTCCAATGCCCAAATGCTCGAAATGGGGGTGGGATGGGGCTGTGTGATTGCTGATGGTGGCCGGCGCTTATGGCGTACCGGTGGACAATCGCCGCTGACGTGGGTTGCAGCTAATGTTGATGTGGGGGCTGGGAGGAGGATGACGTGGAGAATAGACTCGCGCGAGGCCCGGCCATGCCGGTGTTGGGAAACAGCAGGCAAGGCCGAGCTGCCTGCGATGCACACGGCGCAACATGCAGCCTCGTCCTAGTGCGTGAAAGACCGTTCCTTTCCGCGCTGTTATCACTTATCATCAATGCGCGCAACCTCAGGTGGAGAACCTGGCGTACGATACGGACTTCAACTCCATTACGCTGTACGTGTTTGACCGCAACATGGCGTCGCACACAAACGCGGGCGCTGTGGTCGTGGACCACGGCTGGCGTGGCGCTCTGGACTTCGCGGAAGCGTCGCAGGTGCGTGGTGTGTCTGCGTGTGTGTGGTCAGATGTATGGTCAGGCTGGTGTGCAGGCCGGTACGTAAAACTGCGCCACGCTATATGCACTCCTTCGGGAAGCACCGGACTCCTCCGGGAAGCGCAAGATTCGCTGAGGTTTAGGTCGGGTTGACATGCTCATTTGCACCGCGATGCCCTTCGCTGTCTGTAGAAGCTCACAAACATCGAGATTGACCAACAGGAGCAGGTGAGGCGAGCAGGCAGGGTACAGCCAAACAGCGTGGAAGGGGATACGTGTGGGGGGGGGGGGGGGGAGGGGGGGGTTGAACGACAGCCCAAGCTTAGACAAACCCTATGCATGAGCAAAAGGGGGCTCACTCAAACCCAGTCACAACAAGCGCTGTAGACTTGCAATGCGCGGCTAGGACTACAGCACGCTGGTTCTACCTTTAAAGCGGACAATCATTCACCTGCGCAGGACATCTACCTCTCCATCCCCGGCGGCGAAACTATGCTTGTGGTGGACTGGGAGAAAGGCAATGTGAACATCGCGGTGAGCGTGTGCCGTGTGGGTCCGGATCGTTCTGGTAAATAGGCGAGTGAGCAATGAACCACCGGGGCCTACAAAGGATGCCCATAATCGAGGGTATGGTTCAGCATTGAAGCAAGGTCGCCATGACGAGCCGCGTGCAGCCTGTTCGCTAGCTAGTGTCGAACGCGTGTTGCACATGTGTGCCCAATGTGGTGGTGTTCCACGGACGCACTGCAGCTGGCGGTGCTGGCCTTGCCTTCCACCTACACCAAGGCCTTCGAGCTGTCCGTCAAGGGCAAGCCGGTCAAGAGGTACTCGCACATGTTCAACCCACCCAAGGCCAAGGTTGGCGGGCGCCTCCAGATTGCCAGGTGGGCTCGCTGCGAGGCCAGGCCGCAGAGGTCACTTGGGCAGGGGGCACACAAGGGCTGGAGAGTTGCCAGCTGGCACAGGCGCCGTCCATGGCAAGCGCACCGCATGCGCTCTGCCAGACACGCCTTGCGCGACGAGGCGGTGACGCGGTGTGTCCGAACAAGCATCAAAAGCTGACGTCATCATGCGGGTGGCCTTGCAGGCTGTACGAGCTGGATGACCTGCCGAGCGGCACCGGGTTCAACGAGATCGAGATCCACGCCTACGACATCACCAACATGCGGAGCCACAGCGTGCAGGGCACGCTCCGGGTCATGGCCCCCGTGCCCTGAGGCACGGGAGCGTGACCAGTAGCTGGCACAACGAAGTGAAGACCCCGGCAGTCGTTTGGCTCGTGTTATGGAGACCAGTAGCTGGCACAACGAAGTGAAGACCCCGGCAGTCGTTTGGCTCGTGTTATGGAGACCAGTAGCTTGCACAACGAAGTGAAGACCCCGGCAGTCGTTTGGCTCGTGTTATGGAGACAGAGGGTGCGACGCAGGCAGCTTAAATGTACGTTTGGATTCCACTTTCTCGACATGGCCGGCTGGTGCGCGCGGCCCCGAAGAAATTTATGGTTGCGTGATATCACTTGGCACTGATCAACCATGAGCGTACGGTATGCATGTTGGATGTGTGCAAACTAAGGGCGGCATGGTAGCGGGTCCGTGTGTTCGGCCATGAGCGTACGGTATGTATCGGGGATGTGGGGGCGGTGTGGTCGCGTTGCCGTGTGGTCGCAAAGCTGGTGGGAAGGCAGGTAAGAATGCGAGCTTAAGAATGCGAGCTTACAAGAGGGGACAGTCCGAAGCGTGCGAGACGCCAGGACCATCTGATGCTGCCAGGAGACCAACTTGACGCCACCCCCCCCCTGGGGTTGTGGTAGGACCAGGGCATGGGATGAGAGCGGCATGCCCCAGTGGTGACAGATGAATCCCCGAACCCAACGAGCCCTGGCGCGGTAGCAAGGCAGGAGTTGCGGCTGTGCGACGCGGTTACTGTACCGATGCGCGCTAGCTGGCTGTCGCAGTTTGCTGAAGCGCAGTCCTCACACTCCGGGCGCCCGGCCAGGCTAGAGCACCAGACAGACAGACACATGCGACGCCACACCGCGGGAGACGCATCGTCGCAGCGCACCTGCGAGCAGGCGACCAGCGTCCACGGATGAGCGCCGTCGACGGACACTAGGAGAATGCGAACAGCGTGCAGCAAAACAGTGGCCGGGCGACAGTATGACAAGCAGGGGCAAAAACAGGGCGCGGCAAAGCAGAAGAGGGAGCCCGAAGAGTACGACAGTGGTGGGCGTAGCGAATGGTGGGTGTAGCACCCTGGGGTTGCTGCATACCCTCTCACAGCGTAGTCCGCGCGGCTCCGCGCACAGCGAGTCCCAGCCAAGCCTAGGCCCGCCAGATCCCCACCATTTGCATCGCTGCCGCCAGTCAGGAGTCCGCGATCGAAACCGCACACACTAAGCCGCCGGCCAGGAGAGGCTCACACGAGGCAAACGCAACAGCCAGGGCGCAAGCGTCCAGGCACCGAAGCGTAAGCACACACGCAAGCACCAACCCCACCGTTGCTCCCGCCCCAAACACTCAGGGCAGCCCACACGCCCCGGCCCCTCAAGGCGAGGGAGGAGGGGAGCCCGCGTCATACGGCAAACACACGACCATGCAATCACCAACACCACGCGCCAGGAAGGGATGCAGGGGGGGCACCGCATCCCAAGTCTTCGGGCGAATACCCAAGCTAACAAAAGACTGCAGGCGCCCCCAAAAGTCGGCGATGACCGCCAGGCCAATACCCAATACCTGCGCAGACGGCAGGGTTGCCCCAGCCGTCACCACGCGACGCCGTCCAACATCCATGGCAGACAGAGCAGCAAGGCAAACCACATCCCACACTGCAGGCGCGACACCCCCTGGCGGACGCACGAGCCACAACTCGGCACGCGTAAACGCCCCCAAGGCGTCGTCTGGGAGCAATCCCATGGCCATCCCCATGTGCTCCCGCAGCGCCCGGGCCACCTTGCAATCCCAAAACCAATGCCGCCTGTCCCCATCACACATGTCCACCGCACACGCACGGCACGGCGCCACGGCAAGGCCTCTTGCCCGCGAGCAGGCGTGCATGGGAAACGCCCAGCAGGCATCAGCGGCCACCCGCCACAGCGCTTCCTTGTTCTGGTTTTCCCATTTCAGCGCCCACAACCGGGCCAAAGTGCAGGCGAACGCCCCGGCCGCCAATGCCTCATCCTCGGGCGAAACCCCCGCACAAACAGGAGGTGCTTCGCACGCAAAGCGGCCAGGTGCGGCGCCAGTTGCATCTCAGTCCCCGCTTTCACGGTATACTCCAGCAGCAAGAGCGGCGGACCCCCCGCCTGCAGCCACCCTAGCCCCCGGGCCACCTGCGCAATGGCCCCCTCCGCCTCGCGCTGCACGTCTGCGGCCGGGAGGGAAGCGGTACGTGCACGGGCCTGCCGGAGCGCCCGCAGCGGTCGTATCTTCCATCTTTAGCCGGGGCGGGGCGAAAAGATGACCCTTAACCTTCATCTTTCGGCAAAAGATGTCCCTTCGGCCCCTTCTTTTACCCCCACAATTTTGGGGGTGGGCTCCGGCCCCCAAACCCCCCTGGCATACACAATCGCAGCAACACGCGCAATCCGGTCTTGCCCGACCCCACCGGCCCACCAGACCCCCGCACGCCATGCATGCCCGCTGACTTGCTAGGCGCCTGGCACAAATTACCCACAGCATGAAGACAACTTATGCCAGCTTAGGAGGCCAGCTTTTCGAGTTACTTGGCTGAACTCCAAGCTTTCAGGCGCAGGCACGGTCGGCGCGCGCGCAAAAACATAAGTTCATGTCAAGATACGAACCGGGATTCCAACAGATGTCTCCCACATCCGTCTTTGTGGAAACGAAATCCTTATATTTCCAAAGGATTTCCGAAAGATTCCCACTTTCTAAATGGATATAAATCTTTAAAAACAGGCTTTTGGGACCAGAAATCTTTGCAAAAGATGGAAGATACGACCGCTGTGACTGCGCCCGCACCGCCGCCGCCCACCTTGAGCTTAAGGTCAAGGGTGCTTTCAGACTGACGCGGAGCGTGCGCTGGTAGCAGCACCGGGGCCCCTTGAACCAATGACCAAGTTTGGTTCGTCTATCCTCCCTGACTAATGCACTGGCCACTGGGACGTTCGGGAAGTGCACCGAGGAGAATCATTGCATTCGATCAGGGCTAACCAGAAAGATGGCTTTCCTCTCATGGACCCTACTCACGGGCCGCATGGGCCCCGGGGTCATACACTGCGCCGCGGTTCCCCGGTGTGCCAGCTTGACATTCGCAAAAGTCTTCATGATTGCACTTGGTTCTCTCCTGGATTGCATGCCTACCATATGCACACAAGGAACGTCCGTATTGTGCTGCAAACTGCCATTCTCTCATACAGAATCGCGGCCGTGCCGTTATCTCCAGGTAATGGTGCCGCAGGCCCCATTTATCGTCCAGGCGCCGCACCCCGCACGGTCCAGTGACAGGGCCACCTTCACCCAGTGCACAAATCTGGGCGGCCCTTCAACACTGCAAAGCACTGCGCATCACTAATATATTGGCAATGCTCGCATACCCGCCACACAATGGCGCCAAAACTAGGTATGCTGCACAACAGGCCGCATGGCCCGGCTACAAAACTGCACTGCTCGGTTTCGTCCAAGGTTTCCTCCTGAAACGCTGCTCCCGGTTCCCGCCGTCCCTCCTTCCATCAACCCTGCCCGTTCACCGCCGCTGCGCCTAACCAGCCGTTCGCAGACAGCTGCCTCCTGCCTTCCCCACATATCTGCTGTTCGTATTGTACCGTCCCGACTACCACATCGAACCCATCATGATTTAGATTGACCTAGTACCGTATTCACAAGACCCCCACCCACGCCAGCCTCCCCAACCTACCCATCTAACTGCAGCCCACGCCCCCAAACGCTGCTACAGCCCCCGCTCCCCAACACAATGTTGCGCCCCTGCCGCTGCACCCGACCCCGCCGCCGACCCTCACTCCAGGTTGGCGGTCCGCCGCTGCAGCGCCTGCAGCGCCTCGCCGTACGCCGCCAGGTCGGCCTTGCGCGCCTCCAGCCGGGCCACCTCCGCGCCATACGCGCGCTCCAGCGGCGCCATGAGCTGCGCCACCGCCGCGATGGTGGCCTTGACCTGCGGGGCGCAGCGCGTGCAGTGGGGTGGGGTTGCATGCAGCGGGGTTCCATGCACGAATAACTAAGATGAGATGATGCTGACAGGCTGGGGCTGGGGTGGGGTTCGGCCAATGGGGGGCGGCGGCGGAAGGGCAGGCGCGCGCGGAGCATATACAGGAGCACTAGACGCGGGCAGCGCGCCATGAATACGCACGACGGTGCCGCACCGCGGCCCAATCCTCACACGGCCCTGCCCGCCGCGGCCCGCGCCTCACCTCGTCCGCCACCTCCTGCTCCATCTTGGCCTGCACGTCGGTCACGAAGTTGCCCGCCACCCGCCCGATCTTGCCCTTGAGGTCGGCGCGCCGCAGCGGCAGGTTGAGCAGCGACACGTAGCTCACGCCGCCCGCCAGCGCGGCCAGCAGCAGGTCCTCCAGCGTGTTGCCCACGACCTGTTCGGGCGGGGGTGGGGGTTCCATGCATGATTAATTGAGATAAGATGATGTTGACAGGTCGTTGCAGCAGATCAGTCTTAGCGGGTAGGGGGCGTGGCGAGGCGAGCGGGGGAGGAAGAGAGGCACGCGTGGTCACGCGCGGACGTGCGTGTGTTGGACAACACACGGAAACCAAACCCGCCCAGCAACGGTCGCTGTTACTGACGTGCGTGTGTGCGCGTGTGCGTGTGAGCGCGCTTGGTGCACACACCTGCGGCCGCGCGTTGCTCCAGCGTGGGAACACGCCGACCCGCCCTCCCCCCCAACTCTTGACAAAACCTCTCGTGCCGCCCGCCGCGCCCGCCGCCGCGCACCTGCATCGCGAACAGGCCGAACACGGGCGCGCCCACGGCCGTGCCGGCGGTGGTGGCCATGGCCTGCTGCAGCTCGCTGTCCAGCAGCGTGGAGATGGCGCGCAGGTTGAAGTCGCCCACGGCGCGCAGCGCGGGGCTGGCGGCGGAGGCGCTGGTGGAGGCGTCGGCGCCGCTGGCGGCGCGGTCTGCGCGCGGGCAGGGTGCCGGGGGGCGCGGCGGCCAGGGAGGAGGGGATTGAAAGCAGGGCGAGACGGGTTGGGTGAGGCGGGGTGGGTGGGCGAGCAAGGCGGAGGCGGCCGCTGGGGCGGCGAGATTTCCCGCGCTCACCGCCGCTCAGCTCCGTCTGCGGCGGCGCGGAGGAGGAGGCCGAGGCCGAGGCGGAGGGCGCCGACTTGCCGGCGGCGGCGGCGGCAGAGGAGGAGGTGGCGGCCACGGCGGCGGCGGCCAGGTCGGGCAGCCCGGCGGCGGCGGCGCGGGAGGCCGCGAACTGGGCGTAGTAGTCACGCTGCAAAGCGCAATTGGCGGTGCGGTGGTGGAGAGCAGGCGGGGCCGTCATTTCCAACTCCCAAATCAACCTTTGCCAGGGGGCCCCACATCCAGCGAGGCCTCTTGCAAGGGAGCGACGAAGGGCGCTGGTGGCCCCTGCCCCGCGCCCGCAATCCCCGCCGTGCCCGCCTGCTCCGGGTCGAGTCCCAGCACGACCAACCTCGCTCTGTCGGTCCCGCCCCGCCCTGGCCCCCCCTGCAGTCTTCAGTGCCTCCTGTACCGCCTGCCCAAACATCCTTGCACCCGGCCCGCACCTGGTTGGCGCAGTTGGCCTTGAGCCACGAGCCGTGCTCCGCCACCGCGGCGCGCAGCGAGTCGAAGCCGCCGCCCACCACCTCCTTCTCGAAGGCGGCCCTGCAGGCAGTAAGCATGGCATACAAGCAGCGAGAGCGTGTCGCTTCAGGGGGCTTCGCACGTGCGTGGTGGGGTCCACATCGCACATGTACACGTTCGTCTTCCCAGCTGCCTACTACGGCCAGGCCGTGCCCCCTGCGTGCCCCTCCCACGCCCGGCTCCGCCACCAACGCTTCCCCCGCCCAGGCGGTGGTGGTGGTGCGCACCTGAAGGGGTACTCCTTGTTGCCGGCGGCGATGGACACCAGCAGCGGCGCGTTGCTGAGCTGCACCGTGGTGTCCACGAACTTCTCGGCGCGGCCCAGCACCTCCGCCAGCACCTGCTTGGGGGGGGGGGCGCGCGGCGCGCACACCCGTAACCGCGATGCCCTCCGCCTCCCGCAGACCATTGCGGATGACACTACCCACGTATTGATAACATATTGCTTGCCCCCTGAGGACCTCCAAACCCAATGCCGACCCCCGCCCCACCCGGTCACCCACCGGCTGCAGCGCCGCCCGCTGCGCCGCCGCGTCCTTCTCCATCTCCGCCCGGAAGCGGCCCAGCTGCCGGCCCACCAGCTGCACGCCCTCCAGCTCGGCGCGGGCCTGCGTGCGTGTGGGGTGATTGGGGGTGGGGGAGGCATGTGAAGGTTGGTGGGTGGAGGTCGTGGGTGGAGGTCCAAGCACTTGCCAGCAGCAGGGGTGTGGGGTGTGCAAGGGCGCAGGCGCAAAAAAGGGGGGCGTGAGCAATACGGCCGCCGTCGACAGCGGTGCAGCCACAATACTGAGAATTTCAATTTCTGGACCCTGCGCTGTCCACTGCTCATTTCCCGCCACTCACCGCCGCCAGGTCGGCCTCCAGCTGCCGCCCCGCCGCCCCCAGCAGCGCATCCGCCACGAACAGCGGCGTCTGCAGCTTGAGCCGCACGCCCTCGCCGCCGCCCGCGCCTGCACAGGCCAGGCCGAGGCAGGTGGGGCGGACGCCCGGCGCAGGCCCGTTAGCGCCATGGCAAGACACGCACACACGCGCGCGCTCACCGTTACCCACCGGGCGCGGTCGCTGCGCCGTCACAACAAACATCATGTCACGGCCCTCCTGCCCAGCCTGGAGCTGCCCTTCCCTAAGGGAGCTCTCACAACCCCTCAGACCCTCTTACCCTTGCCGACCAGGAAGTTTGACACGTTGCGCTCGAGCTCGCTGAAGTTGGACACGGCCCAGTCGCGGCTGTTGGACAGCGCCGCCTCCATCGCCTGCGTGTGTGATGGATGGCGACCGGGTCGCACCGAATGACCGAAGCCGAACGCAGGCGGACACCCTGCCGCCCCTCCCCCGTACACCGGTCCTGCTAGCGTCAGCCCACACCGCACCCACTGCTGCCCTTCACCACCCCCTGCACGCGCCGCACAACCGCGCCGCACAACCGCGCCGCACAACCGCGCCGCACACCCGCGCCGCACGCCCGCGCAGCACGCACCTCGGGGTCCACGTTGGACTGCGGCGCCGCGGGCGAGGCGGAGGGCATGTCGGAGTCGAAGGAGGCGGTGATGGGCAGGTTGGCGGCGGTCAGCTTGGCGCGCAGCGCGGAGCGCGAGGACACCTGGGGCGCGGCGAGGCGGGCGGCGAGGTGGGCGGCGAGTTGTGAGCGGCGCAGCCGGAGGGTGGCAGGCGAAAGGCCAGGATAACAAAGAGGTAAGAGTTCAGCGCGTCACAACATCTTCAAAAGCAGACCGGCATGAGGTCGACATTAGGAATGGGCGCGCGCGCGCGCTCGAGGAGTCGAGCAGCAAAGCCAGCAGCAGGGGCATCATCGCAGCGCCCGCGGCTGCCCCGACGCCGCCGCCGGCGCTCACCGCGATCACGTTGGGCCGGTCCAGGCGCAAGATGCGCTGCGCGTTGGCGGCCACGAAGTCCTTGACGGCGTCTACCTCGTCGCTGGACTCCAGGATGTCGGACTTGTTCACCACAAACACCACCTGGCCAGCATGCGGACAGACGAAGAGAGCGCGTGGTGGGGAGGGAGGGCGAGCGCGAGAGGGGCAGCGTGAGGGGCAGCGAGGGACGCAGCGTTGGCAGGGAGGAGGGTTTGGTACCAAGTGCTGGAGCTCGCGCGTGGGACCCACTGAAGCTCCATGGGCCATGGGTTTCCGTACTCCTGCCCGGGGCCGGTGCCCGCCGCCGCCGCACCTTCTTCTGCCACTGCCGGATGTACTCGAGGAAGCGGACCTGCGCACGCGGGGGCGGGAGGTGCGCGTTACTTCTTGGTTGTTGTGCCAGGGCGCGAGACGCGTATTACTTATTGGTTGTGTCAGGAGCGTCCGTGCTTTGCCACGCATACGGGTTTGTGGATCGCAGCAGCGCGCGGCAGCGCAGCCTTCCTCCGGCCGCCTTCGGGACCAAGCTATGTTTTCGGCCTCCTTGCCTGCCTCCCTCCCTTCCTCCCTGCCCACCACCGCTGCATCCCTCCCCTCTCCCACACCGACGGCTATCCCCCCCTTCCTCTCACCTCGCTCTCGCTGAAGGGGCGGTCGGCGCTCATCACGAACAGCACCAGGTCGGCGCGCGGCACGTACTCCTCGGTCAGCCGCTGCTGGCGCTCCAGGATCACGTTGGTGCCGGGCGTGTCCACGATGTTCAGGTCCTGCGCGCCACGAGCGCGTGAGCGAGGTGAGCGAACGAGCGAGGTGAGCGAGGAGAGCGAGCCAGCGAGCGAGCACGAGCGTGAGCGGGATGGAGCGAGAGCGAGAGCAATGTTGGGCGGCAGTCGGCAGGTTGGTTGGTTGGGTTTTCCAGTTTTTGCAGTACTTGCAGACCTGGCTGCTTGACGGGGGCGCGTGCACTACATCACACGCTGTCCGGTGGTGCCGCGGCCGTCCGGACTGACTGCCGTGCGCCCCAGGACGGCACGCGGTGCGTGCACACTGCGCGCCCGACTCCCACTCCCGCGGCCTTCCGCCGCACCAACGCGGCCCCTGCATTCACCGGCCCCTTCATCACCGCCACCCGCACCTGCAGCAACTTGGCGGGCAGGAACCGCACATACAGCCCGTCCGACTGCTGCACTAGCTGCACCTGTGGGGAGCGGGTTCCATGCATGACTAATCAAGACGAGATAACGACGAGGGGGTTGCAAAGATGGTTGCAAGGATGGTTGGCAAAGCGGCACAGGATGCACTGGGGAGGGGGGCGCGGCGCAAGCAGCCCAGGTGGCAACCAGCAATGGGCCTGCGCCGTGTCGGCGCGAAACCGCCAGCTGCTACCTGCCACCAACCAGGGCGGGCCACCGACCAACCGCACACGGCCTCCAGCCCGGCCCTGCTCGCAGCCGCCGCCGCCCCACCTGCGAGGGGTTGGAGCTGGCGGGTGCGGTGTCCGAGTACTTGAGGATGGAGATCTCGTTGGTGGTGGGCAGGATGCCCTCAGCCAGGTAGCGCCTGGGCGGGGCGCAGGACAGGGCGGGCGGGGTTCCATGCATGATTAATCAAGACAATAATGATGATGACAGGTAGTAGGGGGAGGGAGATTCAGGGGTCGTTGGGAGGGGAGGGAGGAAGCGACGGGCGGCACGTGAGCTCGCCACGATCGAAGCTCCTGCAGAGTGCAGGCTGGAGTTGTGCTGCACGTGTGCCCTTCGACCACCCACTGGCGTGCGTCTCACACCCGCCGCTTGCCTGTGAACGACGTACCCCTACCGCGACGCGCGTCCCAAGTGTCCACACGTGCCACCGCGCCTCACAGCCCCGGTCGGTTGCTGTGGGTTCTGGAATGAACTACCCCCATCCCTCCCAACCCAACCGCCGCCCGGCCGCACCTGCCCAGCAGTGCGTTGATGACGGAGCTCTTGCCGCTGTTGAACTCGCCCACGACCGCCACCAGGAACGGCTCGTCCAGCGCCTGTTCATCACCGGGTCAGTGACACGGTGTTTACTTGTGGAGTCAGTTCCTGCCGCCCACCCCCCACTTCTGGTTTCTGGAATACACTACCCCCACCCCCGCGCTGCTGTACCGCTTGTCCAACCAGCCTTGCAGCCCCCGCTTACACACATGCGCACTAAATGCACACGCATTGGGTTTGGCTTGCGTTTGGCTTGCGCTTGGGCTGGCGTTCACAACTTCTCCCCACGCTCGGCAGGCCGGCACCTGCGCCTGGGCCGCACCTTCAGGGCGTCGCGCAGCAGGCCCAGCTCGTTCACACCCGGCAGCACCTGCGGGCGGGGCACGTGCGGCGCCAACACGTCAGCGACAGCCAGCAGGAGCCTTCCAGGCGATGCGCGTAAAAGCGGTCACCGCCTGACGCCGCGCTCGACAGGTGGGGGGTCTGGGCGACGTGCCATCGGCGCCAAACTCCATTACCGCCATGACGTAACAGGAGCACCCAGCGCTGCCGACGTTGCCCCCCCCCCCAGCCCATGCCCGCGCACGCCACGCCACTCGTCCTAACGCCCGCCTGCAATCAGTCCCCCCCCCACCACCAACATCCCACCAAGCGAGGGCATGCGCAACCCCAGGACCCGGGGTGGCCCCGCGCACGCGCCCCCACTCACTGGCGCCCCCCGCCCGCCTTCCCACCGCCACCCACCCACCTCCTCCAGGAACGCCAGCACCTCCGTCAACTTGGCCTTCTCCTCGCTGAGCAGTGCCTCCCGCTCAGGGTCCATCAGCCGCCGCAGCGGACGGCTGGCGGCGCCGCCAGGCCGCTTCACGGTGGGCTTGGGCGGCGCCGCCGCCGGCGCCACGGCAGCGGCGGCGCCAGCCGCCTTCGGCGGAGTGGCCGCAGGCGCCTCCGGCGCCGCGGCTGCCGCCGCGGCCGCCGCCGGCTTGGCGGGCTGCCCCTGCTTGCGCTTGGCTGCGGCGTCGGCAGTCGCGGCCTTCACGTTGAGGCGCGTCAGGATGGCCTGGGCAAAGTCCTCCGCGGTGGCGTTCTGCGGGGTGCGCGCGGTGGCGCTCTGCTTCATTTACGTCCGTGCCCTACCAGTCGGTCAACCACCACACGCCGTGCCCAAAGCTACACACGCTGCCGCAGCCAACCCCGTCTTTGCCCCCCGGTTTTTGGGTTGGCAATGGTTGATTTGGGAATTGGAGAAAACTACCCCCCCCCCCCCCACACACACACACAGCCTCTATCGCCACGCCCCGCGTCACCTTGTCCTCCAGCCTCGAACCCGCATCAACACCCACATCTGGCCCTCTGCCACGGCCCTCTGCCCACCGCCAGTCCTGCACGCACCTCCGCCAGGTCAAAGCACGCGCGCGCCACCGCCGGCAGCGCCTCCACTGACGCCGCCACGCCGTCCACGTCCGCCGCCGCCAGGGCCTCGCCGGCCGCCTCGCCCACGGCGGTGCCGGCGGCGCGCACGCCCATGATCACCGGGATGGCGTTGCCGGAGCGCTGTCCCGTCTTGGCGCCCGTGAGCACCGACGCCGTCGGCACCGCGCCGCCGGCGCCCTGCACAGGAACAGCAGCGTTGGCGCGGGGTAGGCAGCGCACGAACTGCTGACGGCCCAAACGGCCAAACCAGTCGCATCAAGCTTGCCGGGCTGGCCTCATGCCACCGCGACTGCCCAAGGAACACTGGCCGGTGCCTAACCGTGGCTGGGACCGCCTGCGTGTACATTTCCGCATGGCCCCATACTGGCTGTGTCGCGCCGCAGCTCCACCGGGCGTGTACGGCCGCGGCTCCACCCCATCCTTCTCGCCCGCGCGCGCCTCACAACCTTGCTGGCATATCCTACCAGCAACTGCAGCACCGACATACTCCCTAACGCACCATAACACCATCCCCGTGCCCCCCCCCCCACGCTGCAGGTGTTGGCCATGCCTCACCTCTACCAGCACCAGGCTTGCTCCGTCTGCCGCTGCCGCCGCAGCAGCAGCCTCGTCGCCCACCACCCGCCCCACCAGCGCCTGAGGCATCATGCGCTTGGCGACCACGGTGGGCACGCCTGCGGTGCAACGATTTCAAAACGCCGCAGGTGGTCATAAGGGTGTCCGAGACAGGGGCGCCAGCGCCGACATTTCCTGGCATGATTCCAGCGCCGTTCCAGCGCCTGCGCGACGCCGGAGCTTGCTTGTGTTCTGACCTTGCGTCAGTCACAACTCATGCCCACTCTCCTGCGCTAGCCCGCCTTTGCGCCCACGCGCGCTCACCCTGGTCGCTGAGCAGCACGCCTTGCGCGCCAATCGCCAGGGCGATGTCAGTGCGGTCAACCAACAGCAGCGGCGCGCGGGCACGCAGCGCCTCCTGGACACGTAGGGCTGCGTCGTACATGGCTGCGGCGTTCGCGTTGCTGTCCCACAACACAACCATGTTGCAGCCGCCCTGCAGCGCCTGGCCAAGCGTGTCGAGCGCCGCGCCATCCGCCAGCACCTTTGACGCGTCCAGCTGCAGCACGACCGCTGGCAGCTGCACGCGCGCCGTCTGCATGCCGGCAGGGAAGAGCCCCAACCCCGACGTCGCGGCCGTGGACGAGGGCCCCGCAGCTCGCGCAATGACACGTCCAGCACCAGCATCGTTGGAGGGAACTGCGCCCTTGAGCCCCGCTCGCCGATGTGAGTTCGCTTGGCGCGACGAAAAGCACAAAGGCGCAGCGATCGGGGTGCAAGCTTGTGGGTTCAGTGCGGGAGAGAGAACCGGAAGCAGTCCACGCTGCTGCGAGCCCACGCCTACGCGCACTGTGTTCGCTGTGTGCTGCATCCTGCCGCTAAATCAAATCTATCGTCACGAAAAGCAAAGGACTGATCGCGTTGGGGCGAGAGCTGCAATTGAAAATGTTTTGGTTTTCGCTTGGCAATCAGAACTAGAGCAACATTGTGATACCTCTCTGAATACGATGCACAAGTATGGCGCTTGTTCGCAAGGAGATCTGGGTTCAACGCAGAGCGAATGGAGTCAAGACTCGATGGCGCATCAAGCTTGACCTACGCTGCTGGGCAAGATACTTTCATTTATACAAGTCTGTCATATAAAACACAACACGGTGAAGCCTGCGCAGCGATGGACACCCAGCCTCAGCTGTCGCAGGTCCAAGCTGCGTTCGGCCAGTTCTGCAGCGTTCTGAAGGTGCATATCATGGTTCCGTGGGACTGGTACATTAGACCAAGTGGCCCGGGATCACCTGTGTTGGCGCAGCGAGCACTGGGCGCCGTGCAGGGTGGCCGCCGCCCTCCCACTCATGGGTCCCTCTCGCCGCGCAGGAGCTCATTCTCAACCAGCAGGTGGCCCATTTAGTGGTGCAGAGCCTTCAAGATGACCTGCCGTGCCTGCAGCCAGAACCTCCGGCGGGCGCGCGGGCTTTGAGCTCTGCGTCGTATACCGGTGACGCCCGGCCGGCGCCGGGCAGCCTACGTGCGGGGGTGGCGGCAGCCGACACGCTTGCCCGTGTGGTACGAGGCCGGGCGGAGGGCATAAGACGCTGAGCGGAGGGCAAGCTCGTAGGAACCACACACTGCCCCTTGCAACGGGTCAGCACCTGCAAGTGCACCCATGTCACGATGCTGACACCATGCAGGCGCCACGCTTGACGCGGACCGCGGCGGCGGCGCACTGCCGCGCGCCGGCACTGGTGCCCTCCAACCCTGCCGCCGCCTCGCCGGCGTCCGAGTGCCAGGACAACTATGTCGTGCTTCAAAATGCAGCTGCCAAGTCGCAGCGTCTGCTGGCGCAGATGCAGCGGCTGCGCGGCGAGGCCATTGCAGCGCTGCAGGCGAGTGGGGAAGAGGCGGTGGCAGCCGCGGCGGAAGCCGTGGCGGGCAGCACCGCAGTACTGGCGTATCAGCCAGCCGCTGGGGTCTCCGTCGGAGCTGGCCATGATGGTGGCGGTGACCCCATCGGTAGCAGCGGTGCCGACCGCGTGTGGCTGGACGGCGACCCGAGGCCCGGTGTGCTGGACGTGGATGTGCAGCTAGATCTACAGGACGCGACGGAGCAGCTGCCCGCTGCAGACGGTGAGCTAGCTGCAGCGAGCGGTAACGGAACGCACTCCAGTGGCGGTGCCAGCGCAGCCCCAGTTCCCACGCCTGGCGGCGGCGACCCAGCGACGCCGGCGCCAGCAACCTGCGGATATGCATTCACGCCTACGCCCTCCGCAGCAGCAGCTGCGAGCGCAACACCAGCGGCGTCGGCAACAGGGCCCGGTGCACCAGCAGCAGCGGCAGCTGGGACACCTGTGTCTACGGCCGCAGACATGGTCATTCTAATGGGCGCCCTATGCGGCTGCGCAGCCCAAGAGTCCGAAATGCTGGTACGTGGCCATTTGGTGATGCGCGTTGTGATTAGCTATGGGCGCGCATTTTTAGCTAAACTGGTGGATAAAGCGCCGCGAGATCTATGGGCGTGTCCTCTTCGTTTAGCATGGCTGGGCTTCCCGAGCATGTTGTGTATTGTGCACGGGGCACCCCGCCTGCGTGATTGACACACACCGCCTTCTGACCGTCGTCTTGCAGACCTGCGTTGCCGCCTCCATACACCTAAGCACAACAGAGCAGGACCTTTACTCGTACGTATACATGCTCAAACTCCAGCCGTACATGGACGAGCGGCTTGTAGCGGCAGCAGAGGCGGCGCTGGTGGCGAGGGGTTGAGTCCGCGCTTGCTCAGTCACGAGCAGTTGCAGGGCGTCTTGATGCATGGCGGCGCCAGACTCACTCGCCCGAGAGTGCAGTCTGGACGAATGACGGGCTGGGGCAAAGTGCAGGCACGAGAGTGGTGGCGACGCTTGGCCGGCTGGTGGTCGCGTTGACGAGGGGACCGCCCGCTGCGGCAGTTGTGCCGCCGCTCATTTGGTCGCTGCTGTTGTGGCCTGAGGACTGTGAAATGAAGCAGCTTGCGTATGAGTATTCGTTCGGCATTTTTATACGACGCGGTTTCGGCCTGGTTTGGGACTAGGTTTTCGACTGAGCCTGCAGCTAAACTTCATAAGTTATATGGCCAGCGACCTCAGACCTGTTCATTTGAAATTGCTATTTTGTGGGCTGTGCGGAACACTCACGTGCGGCTTGCGCGCAGCCCAATCCGTCGAACCGAATCGGCTCGCGAACCGGTGCCTCACTCGAGTGCATACCAGCGCGTGGAAACCTGCTTGAAACAACTTACCATACCTACTGCAATATCTAGCAGAGTCTGCTTCTTCGCGGCGGGCTTAGCTTACCAACATCATCTCGATTTGTTCTGCTTTGCGAGGAGCGTTAGTGCCTACAATGTTGAAACTTTAGTCTACATTTATAGCTAACAATGCAGGATGAGGAGGCTGGCCGCGCGGCGGAGTTGGCTCGGCCGTGTGTCAGTGCCGAGGCCAATGTGCTGGGGGAAGCGCGGTATGGTCGCGGACGTGACCAGCTGCGTGCCATGTCATCTCGCGTGGGCACCTCGAATGGCGCAGGACCTCCATCTCCATCCGTCCAGCACCGCCAGCGGAATTTCGCAGCCCACCGGAAGAGCGGGAAAGCCTTGACTGTGTCACGGTCGCGCAAGCATGTGCGACCATGGAGCCGCTATTCCCTGTTGGTGAGTGACAAAGCGCATGCTAAAGATGCAATTCTCACACCGCAATAGCGTGCCCATTATTAATCACAAACTCGAAGCCGCATTGGCTTTGCTCAACCTGATATTCGCTCCAGAAACTGAGAAGAGAAAAAGCGTGGGAGCTGGGTGGCTGAGGTGCCGTGGAAGCGCCGTGTTCAGCAAGGTGTCACCCTCCGGCCTACCCCCCCCCCTAGGGCGCTTATACGCTTTTGCAACTAGGTGTCGCCATGGCGGACCATGGGGCATGCCGCGTGCATAGACTCACGGCAGGAGGTGACAGGTGCACGGCAAGATGCGCATGCAGCCCGGCCTCGCGGCG
Source organism: Chlamydomonas incerta (assembly GCA_016834605.1). Taxonomy (NCBI): domain Eukaryota; kingdom Viridiplantae; phylum Chlorophyta; class Chlorophyceae; order Chlamydomonadales; family Chlamydomonadaceae; genus Chlamydomonas; species Chlamydomonas incerta. The sequence continues at coordinate 72,847 of JAEHOC010000112.1, forward strand.
ATCAGTAATGCAGCTAGCGGCAGTGGCTGGGCAGGGCACAGTGGCGTGTGGACTCGGCCTAAGTGGTTGCCTGTCGTGCCTTGCTGGAAGGCTGTCCTGTAGGGGTTGTGGATACCAACCCAGCCTAAACCTTGGGGGGCAGAGGCGCGCAAACGGCACAGGACCGTACATGGTCGCTCCATCTCCCCACCGTGCACACCATCTCCCTGCCGTGCTCGTAACGCCGGGGCGACGGGGGCAGTGAAAAGAGTCGCGGCCTTGCATTGCATCCTGCTTCAAGTGGGCTCGGCCTGGACCTCACCGGGCTTGTTACCCATGGTGTACGGTAGCCATTATGGTCCATGACTCCCGAGCAGTTGGCGGGGGCTCGTAGCGATAGGGGTTGCACACCGTACGATAGGGATGAGGGGTGCGCGAACCTGGACGTAACGGGGACACGAACTTCGTGCATGCCTGGGGACCTGGGCATTTCAGCATAGCGGGCTCGCCGGCCTGACTCATTGATCATGGTCATGAAGCTGGACGCCTGCCAGGTCGATGCGGGTCCCGCGTCCCGGATGGTCTGGATTGTAGGAAAGCCAGTCCGACTGCGCTCCCGGGCAACCGCCCAGTGCTGCACTCTACGTATTCTGCCTCGTGCTCTCTCCCCCAGTACATGCCGTACGTGCGTGATAACAGGTGCACGAAGTGTCTTACCGCACGTGCGCCACACGCCCCATCACAGGTGCTCTGGCAAGTGGTCCGCGACTCGCCGATGGTGCTGCTGGGGCCTTTGATACTGTTCTGCATTTGCTGCGGCCTTGGAATCTTTGGAGTTGTCATGTCGTCGCACCAAAGCGTGGAATCGGAGCAAGGTGCGCCCATCGTATCGGGGGCAGTAGCTAGCACGCATTTGGGTTGTACGCCGCTTGCTGCCGTGCTTGCCGGTATGTAGTAATGCGCCTCGTACTTCCCAATCGATTGCAGCGGTGGCCAAGGAGCTCGTGTCGGACGCGGCACGACACATCGAGCTGCAGATGCAACAGGCTTTCAGTGAGTACCGTAAACGTGGTGCGGCTGATACGTGGGGGAATGCGACACGGTATGCAGGCGTGTTCGCGCGGTTCCGTGGTGAAGCGGGGCCGACTGTGGGGAACGCCGGCAGATTGGGTTCCTCGGCTTCCTCCGAATAAGACGACAGATGGAACAGCAGCAGCGTTGAAGCGCATTACGAATGGGTAGTAACAGCCGCGCAACATCCGCAGGTCCCAGCATCACGCTGGAGATCCAGGTGCAACAACAGCCGTACTTCCCAGAGCTGATGCGGAGCTTTGAATTCGTTGCGTCGCGGCTGCTGTCAAAGGTTGGTTTGTATGCGCAAGGTTGGCAAGCGGCTGGGGGCTGGGCCCTGCCTTGTGCGCTGCGCGCCTTTGCATAGGGTTGTCCGCATGTGCGCCCTCGTGCGTGCAGGATCCACAAAGTGACAATGCCTTTGCATGTAGTCCCGCTAGTTGCGGCGACCTTTCACAAAAGTAGCATTTGCAGCTCTTCGCACGCGCACCTTATGTGTACTGCACGCGTGCCGGCTTGTGGCGACGCAGGTGCTGCCGGGAATGATTGCCTCCCTGCAGCTAGCTCCGAACGGAGTCACGCAGGTGCGTTGAGTGCCTGGTGTCAGGGGGAATCACTGCTCCGGCTGGGGCCCAGCGCAGATCAGAGTCGTATGATGATGGCCACCGCTTCCTTACTGAAGGCGTAGCGCGCGGCTGCCTAGTGTTTGATGTGTGCTCTCGCGCCCGCCCGCCCGCCCGCCCGCCATGCAGGCCATCTACCCATTGGCCGGCAACGAAGCCGCAATCGGCCACGACCTGCTCGCCGACCCCAGCCGCCGCGACGACGCGCTTCGGGCGATCGCGTACGGCAACCTAACCGTCGCGGGGCCGTACAAGCTGCTCCAGGGGGGTTTCGGTGTCGTGCTGCGGCAGCCCGTATTCGTGACGCCGCCCGCGGGCGCCGCCGGCTGGGCGCTGGACGGGTACAACGGCAGTAGCTCTGGAAGCAGCAGCAGTGCGAGCAGCGGGCAGGCTTCGTACGGCAACGGAACAGAGCAGTGCGATCCGACATTCGGAGCCAAGTCCGCGCGCGGTGACTGCCCGGGGACATCGTGCTACGATCCGGCGACGGGGAGACGCTTCTGGTGGGTGCATGGTGCCGATGCCGGTATGGCATGGGCGTGGAGGTCTGCAATCAGGCTCTCGCGACTGCCGTGGAGCGTCGCTACGCTTGTGTTGTGCATACGGTACGGGTGTATGGGCCAGGAACTGCTTTCTTGCTGGCCCTTCAAGCCGCTGACGCTGGTGCATCTCTGTGCCCTGCTGCTCTCGCGCAACATGACAGGGGCTTCGCGCAGGGCCTGGCGCGGCTGGACGGCCTCCTCCAGGTGCGTGTGGCCGCATGGGTGTTACCCGCAAGAGTGGCGGCTGCCCGCCCGCTGTCTACCTCGCCATTACTATGCTGCTGCGTTGCGCCAAGCTCTCCTCTTTGCTTGCATGCATTTATGGTGTGTATGTGTTTGTTCTCCACGCAGGGTAACGACGCGCGGATGCAGCGGCTGAGCCAGTATGTGAGTTGGGGATAGCTCATTCTACAACCCAAAGCAACCGACCGCGTGAACCCAAACCAGCCAGTCCCGCCCAGAGCACGGAGCGAGTGGTGGTGTAAACTGTATAGAGGCCGACGGCTGGACATTTAGGAATTGACGTTCACAGAACCGACTCTAGGGGGTGCCGTGGCGTGATACCGAAGCTGCTCACCCGCCAAACCATGTGTGCCACTAAAACACACACAGGGCCCCTGGCACCTGACGCGGGTGTCCGACAACGGCACGGAGTCGCAGCTCGCGAGCAGCGCTGGGAACGGTAGCAGCGTCGGCAGCGGCCGCTGCGACTCCGTGGCCGACTCCCCGAACGGCAGGGACGCGGACTCCGGCGGACCCTGCGTCTCGGTGGCGGTGGTGCTGCCCAACGCGCTGTGGCGGCTGTATCTCGGGAAGCAGGGCGGGTGGCAGCCGCCGTGGCGCGCGGGCCTGCTCGCGCTGGTGGTGGTGGGCAGCTTCGTGGTGTCGGGGCTGCTGTTTGGGCTGCTGGTCAGCAGCAGCCGGCACCGGAGCCTGCTGCAGGCGATGTTCCCGCAGAAGGTTCTGGCGCCGTTGCAGCAGGTGGGTGCGTGGTGCGGCGGCGGTAGCAGCGGCGGGGGGCTACGGTGCAGGACGGGGCCCGCGCGCGTTCCTGCAGCGCGGCTCGTCGCGGTGGTTGGCAGACTCGTAAGGTCCTCTTACACGTTTCTAGTGCCACCAGCAAACACAATCGCGAGGGTGCATTGTCCCTCACACCCCATCATGCATGGAACCCCGCAGGGAAAGAACTTCTCCGAGGAGTTTGAAAGCTGCACCATTCTGTTCACCGACATTGTGGCCTACACCACCCTGTCGGGCCAGATGAAGCCCATCGAGGTTGCGGGTGAGCTCGTGCCGCATAGAAGTGGGGAGGCATACATGGCCATGGCAGTGTGGGAAAGCTTGCGAACCGGGCCGCCATCAACAGGGTGGGCGCAAGGTCCGAGGGTGCGCGCAGGCGGGCTGGGTCTGTGCCTCTGCGGGTGCCGAGCCGACCGCAGCCTGCGCCCCGCCGTGTTGCAGAGATGCTGAACGAGCTGTACACAATATTCGATGAAATCTGCGAGCGCAACGGCTGCTACAAGGTACGGCGGGCCAACGGGGAAACCATACGCCCGCAATTGCGCATGCGTTGGGCGGCCCAAGGCTGTGCCGCACGTACGTACCTCACCACTCCCTTATGACCTGGCAGCTAGCCACTCCTTCGTGAACCTGCACGCCACACACGCCTGGCGCCGGCGGCGCTGCAGGTGGAAACCATTGGCGACGCCTTCGTAGCGGTGGGCGGCTGCCCGGACGCGGAGCCGCCCGAGGTGGCGGCGGAGCGTGTGGCGCACATGGCTCTGGACATGGTGGCGGCCACGGCGGGGTTCACCAGCAGCCAGGGGCACCGCCTGCGCATCCGCGTGGGGCTCGCCAGCGGTGAGCTGCGGCTGCGGTTAGCGACGGGTGATGACGAGGGGAGGAGGAGGCGGTAGAGGCCGGCGGCAGGGGACAGATCCGCGGCAGCAGGCACTGTGGGCCGGAGGTGAAAGCGGGGGGAGGTTGCAATGATGGTACATGGAAGTGTAGGGGGGGGGACAAGCGGTTTGTTTGGGGGCTGGGCCGCTCGCTTGCTTCGGCAGCTTTGTCGAAAGTGGTTAACTGCACTGACTCCACGCACGCCGATCTACAGGCCCCATCGCCGCGGCGGTGATCGGCGTCAAGATGCCCCGTTACTGCCTGTTTGGCGACACGGTGGTGGGTGCGGGTGGGAGTTTGGGCATGATGGCTACTGCTGCATGCAGTTTTGGCATGCTGGACACACTGCTGCATGCAGCAGTGTGCTGCTGCATGTACGGCGTGCCTGCTTGCCGTACTATGGGCCAGCTGCTGCGCATCTACCCGCCTACTGTGTCAGTGCACGGTAGCCAGCCTCTCGCCACCCGCGAGGCAGCGACCATGTCTTCTTCTCTCAATGCTCAGCCCAACTTACGGGCTGCCTGCCTTTATATGCCAAATGTCATAACCTCCTCGCAGAACATGGCCAGCCGCATGGAGTCCAACAGCGACCCGCAGCGCATCAACCTGGCGCCCGCCACCGCCGCGCTGCTGCGCGGCTGCGCCTCGGCCGCCGCCTTCGCCATCATCCCGCGCGGCCAAATCATCATCAAGGGCAAAGGTAGGGGGGCGCGCCAGAGAGACAGTCAGGGGATTCAGGGCCTGTAGCGCGCGTGGGACCGGTGTGAATGTGCGTGGGCGACTGCAATGTGAGTAGGTAGGCGGCGGGGCACACGCACGCACGCACGCACGCACGCACGCACGCACGCTGTGAATGATGATACGGCTCGGTGCATTGTATTGCGCATGCTCAGTACACCCCAAAACGCCACGTATCGCAGGCCCGCTGGAGTGTTTCTGGCTGGAGCCGGCGGTGCAGTCCGGCAGCACCCCACAGATGCAGCTGGCTGGCGCCGGCAGTCTGGCCAGCCTGGGCAGCTGGGAGCTGCTGCAGCCGCGCCAGTCGCTCCATTCCATGTCGGGCGGCGGCGCACTGGCAGAAGCGGCGCCCTGCAGCGCGCCGGGCACACTGCGCGAGGCGCGCGGGCGGCTGTCCCTGGCGGCTATGGCGGCGGCCGCTGCCAGTGCCGCGCGGCAGTCGGCCGGCAGCGGCGGGGCTGCTGGCGGGGCTGCAGCGACAGCTGCTACAGCTGCGGCAGCCGCAGCGGCCGCGGGCACCTACAGCACCATGCCGGCGGCTCTCTCCATGTACAGCTCTGCCCCGAACACGTCCACCTCCATGACCCTAGCCATGGCTTCCTCGCCCGGCGCCGCAGTCAGCCCCCTGGGGTCTGCTACAGCCGCCGATGCCGACTACCTCGGCGGCATGACGGCTGTAGCACGCGACTCAGGCACGGGCGCGGTTTCGTTGACGTTAACGCCCGGCGCATCATCACCAGCCGCTGATTTTGGCTACGGCGAGCGGCTGGCTGTAGCGGGTGCACCGGGGGCGGCGGCAGCAGCAGCTGCACCACCCGAGCTGGAAGGTGGCTCAGCGACCAGCAGCCACCATGCCCCCAACATCGGAGCCCCCGCCCCAGCATCGGCAGAGTTAGCACCGCAGCCGCAGCCGCAGCCGCTACAGCCGCTACGGCCGCCAGGCAGCGGCGCACCTTCGGCCATGGCGGCGCTGGGCGGCGGCGGCGGCGGCGGCGGCGCAGTGGCGGGCGCCGTCGCTGCTGGCCATTCGGCAAACACCGGACACGGCGACGATATCGAAATGCACAGCGCCTCCACCATTTATCCGGACACCACGAGCCTGCCGCTTCCAGCCACGCTCATGCTTGCGCATCGTGGAAGTACTGGTATTGGAGTTGCCGCGGGTGCCGCGGCCGTGATTGCGGCTGCCGCGCGCTCCCCCAGCAGCCGCGGCAGGGGCACACAGCTCACCAGCGGCTCGGGCAGCACGGCCACCACCATGGGCCGGACCTACACCGCCACTACAAACTCCACCCTCTCACCCAACAGCATGCTGACGCCCTCGATCACGCCCGGCGCTACGACCCTGGGCGGGCTGAGCGGGTACAGCATAATAGCCGGCGGCGGCAGCAACGCGGCCGGCGGCAGCAACGCCGGCGGGGCAGGCGCGATGCCAGCAGGTTCCGGCGAGTGGAACTGGCAGCAGCAGCACATCCTGCTGATCCGTGCGGGCATCTCCAACGCGGACTCGGACAGCGCCGCGGCGTTGAACCCGAATCACGCCGCGGGCACTGCTTGTAGCGGCGTGGAGGTTGGGTGTAGCCACGCAGCCGTCGCGCTGGGGCCGTGCCACTCGGCGGTATCAGTTGACGTGGCGGACGGGGCTGCGGATCGGCCTTCGTCGTCCTTCCCGACAACACCCGGCCGCGTGCCGGTAGCATCAACAGCAACAGAAGCGCGCGGCGCGGCGAACGGGGATGAGAAGCAGCAGCCTTGGAAGATCATGGCCACGGCGCCCCCGCCTGCGGCGCCTGCAGGCAGGGCTGTGCCCGCTGCGGAAAACGGCCCGGGGGCCGCCGCAGCCGGGGATAAGCTTGCTGCATAGCAGCAACCGCAGTAGTTAGTATCTCGTGCAGAGGCATCAGCAGAGCGGGGGCGGTCTGCGTGAACCCGTGAGGCCATCCAAGCCTGCGAGTTCGGGTTAGTGGACGTGCGCGCGGACGTGCACAAATGCTCGGCATCGAGGGCTTGGTTCATGGGCGGGACCGGGTCTTGTCTTATCGGCCTAACATACAAGCATGCACGGCGTGCTGCCAAAGCCGCCGTCCAACAATCACAGACCAACAGATGCAATATCGTATGCAAGGACGCGGGAGCCATCGCCAACCAAATGGCGGTCCTTGTTTCCTTTGGGCTTCATGCCTAACTGACCCGTTGGCTTTATACACTTGAAGGGGCTTCATTGTTGATTGGGCTAGCCAGGTGGCGGATGGTTGTCCGCTCTACAACTGTAGCTGGCTGTGGCGGCCGCAAGGCGGCCAGTTTGTTCGCTCGCGGTTGCCCGCAATTTCAACATGTGCGCGGGTACTAGGCCGTGCATGCGGGGTGCGGTCGCTGCTAACTTGGTCACGAGGTCGTTGTTTTGGCGTTGTCACGTGAGTGACTCCATGAACTACAGCCATGCCGCACCTGCTGCCATGCATGGTCGCAAAAACCTTCCTGAAGTGCCTCCTGCCGTACGATGGAAGCGTGGGACAGGGTCCTGAGGGGATGTCTCAGGAGTCCCGGGAGAGGATTCCCAAATGATTTTCACATGATTTTGCGTTCGTGCCCCCCTCTGTTGGTGTGACGTTGATTCACAGACGTTGTTTTGCATGTACGAATAGAATTTGGATATTTATGCCGACATGGTTAGCCAACTGAATGCTGGGTCGCGTTCGAGCACTGTTCGGACACATGCACCACACGGGCAACTGGAGCAAGACTGTCTGGGAGAGTGTTGAGATAGAGCGGTTGACCACAAGCAAGGACGCACCTGCATGGAATGAAGCCTGTTGCCCTGTGAGTCAGTGGTGCGCGAGCGAGATTGAGGTTGCCAGGCTGCAGCTGTGTGGAGGGTGGCGCACAATCGATTTGCCGACTGTCGTGTCTAGCCTGTACGCAGAAAGGTGTGCAAGGCGTCATTCCGACATGCAAGCCGCCAGCTTTGGGCGCAGGCAGTGCCGAAGAATGAGGTGCTGGTGGGAAGGCATTGGGAGTGGGAAATGGGAACTATGCGGCACGCACGAGTGGGCGCGGTGACACAAGGTTGTGCAATTGGATGCATGAACCGGACCGTGTTGCGGCCGGGGGAGCCGGGTGCGCTATGCGGTCTTACACCTGATGTCTTCATCACGTGTACGAGCGCGGTGGCGGATACTTGCGTGCGGTGTTTTAGAGGTGAACGGATGCATGTGTGCACTGCATCGCGATGACGTCAAAGTCATCCAGTCAGAGTGTGGGATGTGCCGACCATCACGCCCAGGCTGCATATTAATATCGCTCAGAGCAACGCTTCTGCATCTGAGCGCATGCATCCTGATGAGTGCTGACCGAGGTGCGAGGTAGGCATGGAACGGGTGAAGCACAGGCGCACGTGTGCGGGCACCCAGCGGCATGTTTGACCACAGTTGACAGGCAAATGTGGCCCCCAAAATGTAGACACTGCTTGCGTTTGCTAGGGTGTGTGTGTACTATGATCATTGCGGATTGCTAGCATTGTTACAGGGCCGAGCGCATTGATGCCGTGGCAGACCTTGACCGTCTGGCCCTCCTAACAAGGTTGAGGTGAATTAGGTCTCCCGCTTCGTAGCTGAACATGCACTACGCCAAGGGCGGGCCTGGTATCGCACACAATGGATGTAAGATTGGGGCCTTGGCGGTGCCTACGCGCAGGGGGCCTTGTGCCACCACCACCGCCGGCAGCGGGCGCACTCTGGAGCTGGAGGGGGGAGCAGCAGGACGGAGGGGGGAGCAGCAGGACGGAGCTATTTGCCAGCTGGCTCTGGAGGTCGTGCACGCTAATGCACGACAATTACGACCGGGGCCTACCTGCCGCATAGTGAAGTGATGCCCGCCAGTAAATGATCTTGAAATGATGCCCCCCCGATAGGTGATCTTGTTGGGGGCGGCCTAAGGCCGGATGAGCTGCGGCTGAGGTATTCGAAGGGCGGCAGTTGGCTTTGAGGGCATGGCAACCGTGGCCTTGCCCATCAATGTGTGAGCGTCCGACTAGGATGCGAGCATAGACGGGCTCAATGCGCACGCTCAGGGGCGGGAGTCTGTTGTAACCGCATGTTCCGTGGCACACCGCAGCGGAGACACCGAGCCTTTCAACCCCCACGGCACCCCCGCTCCATCTGCCTCCGCCTCACACGAGAAGACGGGTGCGTGGCAGCTGCGTGTTTTGGTGGGATGGGTGGGCGGCTGGGGTCGACACGGCCGCGTGCACACGAGCGACAGTTACCAACGGGATGGGGATCAATGGGCGCTTCGGGCCCAAGGGTCATGCAAGGGAACGATTTCGAACGATTTCGAACGTATTCGTTTGAACCCGAACATAAACCTAGAGCTCATCATTGCCTGCGTTGCATCCATAGCGCCCTGGTCGCGCCAGCTAGACGGCCGCACGCCTCGAAACCCTACCAAAGAAACAACTCTTGCGCTACGTGCGCGCCTTGCTGCCGGCTCACGGCCGGCTGGGCCTTGCCCTAGCTTGCACGCTAGGCAGCCAGGCACCATGACCAAGGCCAATGCCAGGCGCGCGCCGGGCGCGGCGACCGCGGCAGGCCGCCCCGCTGCGTCGCCGCGATTCCCGAGCGCGGCGGCCGGTCGCCCGGCCTCGCGCTTCGGGCTCAGCCCCGCCAGCAGCCGCCGCCGGCGCTCCTGGGCGTCTGCGCTGCTGGGCCTAGGTCGGCGGGTCATCGACCCCTTTGGCCTGCTGTTCCCGCGCGACGCCGAGGAGGAAGAGGGGGATGCCGAGCTCGGCGAGCTCGGGGGCAGCTCAGCCGCAGCAGCAGGCGACGGGGGTGGCGGTCGCGGTGGCGGTCGCGGTGGCGGTTGCCGAGGCGACGGCGCGCCCTCGGGCAGCGACCTGACGGTTGGCACGGCCACGACCAGCGCGGGCAGCGGCGGCGTCACCGGCGGGTCGTCGCCGTCATCGCAGCCGCAGCTGACAAACAGCACCCACAGCGCCGGCGAGGAGTCTGTCGAGTCGGGATCTGCTGAGGAGGACGGGCAGAGCACTTACGACTCCCAGTCGCAAGGCGCCGCGTCCGAGTGCCAGTCCGAGGGCGTGTCGGGTGATGGGCACGGGGTGGAGGGGGACGAGGCGGCGCATCACCATGAGCTCCCGTCCGACTCGCCGCTGGCAGCGGCGACGGGCGAGACGGCTGAGGAGCAGGAGCAGGACGCGGCGGCGGCCGCGGCGGCGCGGGCTGCGAAGCGGCAGTTTGAAGGCGAGGAGGCGATGGTGGCGGCGGCGGCAGAGCGCGTGGCGGCGGCAGGGGCCGCCGCTTATGACGGGGCGGGAGAGGGGAAGGTCGGGGATGGTGGGAATGTGGCGGCGCCGGGAGTGCGGCTGGGCCAGGGCCTGGATGAGGCGCGGGAGGAGGGCCAGCGCGTGGCCAAGGCAGCAGCAGCTACAGCCGCAGCGGCATCGGCTGTAACAGGGAGCGACGGCGACGGCGCCAGCGGCGCTGACGGTGACGCCGCCGCTACCGCTACTGGCAGCAATGGCGAGGGAGGCGGCAGCGCTACGGCAACGGCCATGGACGAGGACGCGTGCGTGGTGGGCGGCGGCACTGAGGGCTATCCTGACCGGGAGGCTGTAGCAGCGGTGGGCCGGCGCGTGCGTGAGGCTGTAGCACCAGTGGCAGCAGCGGCAGCAGCAGCAGCAGCTGAGGCGAAGACTGCGGAGGCGGGGTCAGCGGCTGCGGGCGCGCAGCCCGCGCGTCCGCGCCTGGGGCACCACACGCCGCTGGGTGGCGGCCGCCGCGTCGGCGGCGTCACGAACGCCCCGGCGGCGGGCGACGCTGCTGCTGCTGCGGCGGCGGCTGGCGGCGCGGCGGCGGCGGCGGCGGCCACGCCCACGCGCTACCCGATCCCGATGGATGTGTACGAGGACGACACCGGGTACGAGCTGCAGGTACGGCAGTGTACGGCAGCGTGGGGAGCGGGGGGATGGGGAGCGGGGAAAGGGGAGTGGGGAGCGAGGAGCAATACGTGCACGCGCCCCAACTTCCCCTTCCGTTGGCGTGTCCCACCCCGACCCGCGCCTCCGCCGGTCGCGCCGCGGCCTCACGTGCGCCCGCGCCTCACGCACGCACGCACATCAAGCACGCACACAACGCAGACCACACCACGCGCGCAGGCCGACGTCCCGGGCATGAGCGCGGACCAGCTGGTGGTGGAGGTGGCGCATCACCGCCTCACCGTGGAGGGCAGCGCGGCGCAGGTGTGCTGTCACGTGTGTGTGCGTGTCCGTGTGCGTGTGCGTGTGTGTGACTGCATGTGTGCGTGCGTGTGTGCGTGTGCGTGCGTCTGCTGCTGCTGCCACCGCTGCGGCCTGTATCATCCATGTACCCGCCTACCCCCGACCTCCCATCTCCATCCCCCTGCGGTGCGAGCAGGTGCTGGAGGATCACGTGAGGCCGCTCACACCCGAGGAGGCGGCCGCGGCGGCGGCGGCCGCGCCCGCCGGCCAACACCCGCGCGCCGTCAGGTGACTGGGGTGCGAGGGGGCAACGGGGGGGGGGGCCGGGGGCCGTGCATGGACGTGCGTGCTGTGAGAGTGCGGCGTCGAGATCGTATGGACGGAACGCCGGGCCCGGGTTCTGTTGGTGTTGCGTGCAGACGTCCTGCATGCCTGTATTGGACAAACACACGGTACCAGTCCGCCCATGCATGTGTGCGCCTGCCGCGTGCATGCCGCGCATTGCTTAAGACACGCACTTCCCTCAGCGCCACCTACGCGCGCGTGCAGAAAGCCCCCCTTGCCTGCCTGCCGCCTTTTGCTTCATGCCCCACACCCACAGGACGGAGCGCCGCCGACGGCGCCACTTCAAGCGCACCTTCCGGCTGCCCCACGACGTGGACGCGGCCGCCGTGACCGCCTCGCTGCGCGACGGTGTGCTCATCGTGCGCCTGACCAAGAAGCGGCGGACGGACGCCGCGGCTGGCGGCGGCGGCGGCGGCGGGGCCGTGACGGGGCATGTTGAGGCGGACGCGGCCGGCGACGCCAGCGTGGAGTACGCAGAGGCAGGTGGAAGTGCACGGGAGCTGGCGGCGGCGGCCGCCGCACCGGCGGCGGTGGCGGCGGCAGACAATGCCTTGGCGGCTGCTGCGGTGCGTGTGCGAGTGGACCGACTCCCCGCCGCCGCTGCGCCCCCAGGCGACGTGTTCGGTGCGACGGCGGCCGCGGCGCCGCCGCCACTGCCGTGTGTTGTCGCCGCGCCAGCAGGGTCTGGGCCGGGCGGGGCGGCGGCGCCCGTGGTAGAGGCGGGCGGCGCTTCAGACCTGCCGGGTGCAGCTGGATCCGGCGCCACCGCCGCCGCCAGACGTGAGGCTGAGGGCGGCGTCTGCGCCGGCGGCGGCGTCGGCGGCATCGGCGGCGTTGGCATCGTACGTGTCGGAGTCGGTGTTGGTATCGGCGGCGGCCTGGTGAAGCTGGCCAAGGGAGCTGATGCGGCGGCGCTGGCGGCGGTGGTCGTGGAGTCGGAGACAGCCATGCCGACGGCGGCAACCGCTGCCGGGGCGGTTGGGGCGGAGGACTTGGCGGAGGCTGGGGGCGGAGGCGAAGGCAGCGGCGCCGATGTGAAGCCACCGCCGCTGCCGCCCGCCACGCCGCGTCAGCAGCAGGGCGTCTAGCTAGTCGCAGGCAGGTGGCGCTAGGACAGGTACAGCAGTGGGGGGCTCGGAGTCGGAGACTCAGAGACTCGGGGTGAAGGGCAATAACGCTTTCGGGGCCGCTCTAGCTAGCGACTGTAGCCAGCAGTGTCGCTGTCTCTGGAGCAGCAGCAGGCCGTTGCAAACTCGCGTTTGCAGGTGTGTGTGCATTGATTGGGCGCGGGTTGAGTTGTGGATGCCTGGATTACCTGGGAGGGAGTTGGTGTCTCCCTGCCCAAGGCTGCAAGCGCGGCGACGGCACGTACCTCCCCTGGCTCGTACCGACTTACGGCGGAGTCAGTGGAACAATGCGTGTGGTTGCAGTGAGGTGCACGTAGCCATGGCCATTATGCGCTGACGCGCAGGCTGTCTCTGGATTGACCCGGATGGATGGCAGCACCTGGACTAGCGACGGCGATGTGACTGGGAGGATGTGAGCTGCAGCTTGTGTATGCGGTTTGTGCCGCAGAGTCTGGAGGACAGGTTGACCCCTGTCCTCCCCAGCCGTCCGGCCTAGGTCCGTGATGTGAGGAGCTAGATGGGTTGATCCTGTCTAGCGCTAGCCCCCTTACACCGTCCTGAGTGGTCACCTGTTCTGGGCGTAAACTCAACACATTGTTCGCGTGTGGGGACGCCGCGTTGGCGAGAGCCACGGATGAGCCCTAATACCGTGGGGGCATGTCGCACCCGTGGAGGGCACTGTAGAGTTGCGTCACCGCTGTTCCAAAGCATGGTAAATTGTAACATGATAGATGCGCGTGACAAGTGCATGTCCCACCCGGACACGGGGCTTTGCGCCGAGTCCTGTCAAGCCCGTTCACAATCGGGCGCGGCTTCTACTGCAGTAGTGCCATGCGCACAGCGCATTCACAAGAACGCCTGCATGTGGGTAACATCCCGGTTCGCCCCATGCAATCATTGCAACATTGTCTCTTCGTGATGCCCCTGCCCATCGGCAACAATCGTGATGTGATGCCCCTGCCCATCGGCAACAATCGTGATGTGATGCCCCTGCCCATCGGCAACAATCGTGATGCGCGCATGCATGCGTGCCGCCTCATGCCGCCGCACCCTCCTGTTCGCCAGCACATTCGACACTCACTCATGACGGCAGCATGCCTCTGCGTGGCTGCAGGCCCTGGCCGCTCTGCCGAACCACAAACTCAGCCGGCGGTCGTCTTCATTCGACAGCGGCACTTGCAATTGTCCCATTGCCCAATTCCATGTTGAGTGGCCACCTAGGCCATCCCCATGCCACAAAGCAAGATGCATGACACAGCCCGCACGGCAGCCCGCACAACGCCTCAGCCCTCAGGCCCGCAGCACAGCTGGGCCGCCGCCCGCCGCCAGCACGGCCGCCAGCGCCGCCAGCAGCAGCACCAGCCAGGCGCAGGGCCTGGCGGTGGTCGCGGCGCCGCCGCCATTGCCGCCGCCACTGCCCGAGGCTGGCAGGGGCACCTCAGAGGGCACCATGGGCGCCGTGATCGTGTAGATGTACGCCCTGTGTGCGGTGCGTGCGAGGAAGTGGGCACGGGAATGGGTTGAATTGGCAGTTTGGCACGCATGAGCCAGGGCTGCGCATCCGGTACCGTCCCCGCATTGCGCCTTCCTACTACGGTACCCATCTCGCCCCCGCGATGTCAGCATGGGCCCCAACAAATATTACAGTTTTGGATGTGTGCTTGCCCGTGCTCGCTCAGCACTATCCGCAGTAGTCGCACCCACCTGCCGAACATGATCTCCACGGAGGGGTCAAAGCCCGGCGACGCCGGCGCCAGCAGCCCGGCGGTCTGCTCGGCGGCGAACTGCACAATCACCGTGTTGGTGATGGTGATGTTGGCGGCCATGGTGGTGATCTTTGCAGAGCCCCTGCGCATCCGCATCCACATTCACACCCTGGGCTCAGTATCGGCACATGCGCACCCACCGAGCGCGCGTGTGTGTTTTGTGTATGTATGTGTGCGGGCATGGGTATGGGCGGCATGGGTTGCACAGCATGAGGACTGTGTCATCGGGGGCTGCATGTGCCGCCGTGCCTGCTGATGCCAACAAGGCGCTTTCGGCGACCTGGGGAGCGGCGGCATGCGGCATGCCCCTGGCCCACCGCTAGCGTGCCTGCTGCGGGCTGGTGGCATATGGGGCGACACCCGCCGTGCACACATGTGCTACTGCCGCGCAGCGGCATGACAAGCAACCGGCGGACCACTCACGCATACGTGTTGAGGGTGCGGTTGGTGGACCTGAGCTGGGCGGGGGTGATGGTGGGGATGACGATGTGGTTCTGGGGGCAAGCAGGGGGCAGGGGTGAGGGCAGGGGGGTGGGCGTGCGGGGCAGGATTGGATAATTGGGCCAAGCCTCTGCATTGCAGCACATGGAAACAGTCGGCCATGCTAGTACTTGCACGAAACTGTGAAATGCCCCCTCCGCCATCCACACGGAGGCATCTAATGCACACACACCAGCTTGATGGTGACACCCACACACGCATTCTCCCGCTTGCTCGAGGACGGACCCGCAGCGGCTCGCGCGCTGCCGCACACAGCTCCCACGAGCTGGCTCACCCAGCAGGCAGGCCCCGTCTTCCCCCAGTGCCGCTACAGGCATACGGCAGTGTGCCTTGTTCCAAGACTGCAGCCGCTGTGTTTATGCTTGTGCTGCTCTGCGGCCATGGCACTTGCGCGCCGCCCTTGCCCCCGCCCGCTCACTGACCTCGAACAGAGTCTTCTTCTTGCCGTTTGCGGTCAGCTGGCTGAGCCAGTTGGCGGCGGTGGTGCCCTTGGAGGTGGCCAGTGAATTGACGCCCTGAGGCCACACGGAATGTTGAGACACCCGATGGTCAGGTAGTTGCGCTCAGGCCAGAGCAGCAGGCATATGCAGAATTTGTGTGGCTCTACCGTGTTCCAGCCAGACCCGGCCCACCGCTGCGTTGCGCAAAAGCCCTAACCAATTGTGGACTAACATACCGATTCTGTGGGAACAAGCACCGCAGCCGCCAGCTTGGGGTCACTCAGCTGGCCGGAGATGCTGGAGTCGGTGCTCAGCCAGCTCGCCCACAGCTGGCGAGACGTGGAGCCGGGGCCGGCATACGCACTGATGTACTGCCACACGCTGGAAAAGGTGTCCAACGCGACCTGTGGGGCTAGGCGTGTGGGGGGGCAGGGCACGGCTATTAACAGTGAGGCGCATTTGATGTGGGCGAGCCGCGAAACATGGCATGGCATCATACGTGGGCGCCTTTTCATCCAGCGGGCCGACAAGGGTTCACACAATGACTGCAAAGCCGAGGGCGGTGGATGTGGGTGGGGACGCGGGCGCCAATCTGATAGTGGGTAGGCCCCCTTGCGCATGCCACCGCCGGTGACGTTTTCTGCCATGCGCCGCGTTTTCCTGCCGCCAACAGCCACAGCTGGTCACGTGCGCTCACCCCATCTACAGTGTGGATGCGAGCGAGCGGGCTCCACGGGGCGCCCACGGGAATGAATTTGACGTTGACAATGTTGGCGGAGTTGCCCAACGAGTCCAAATACAGGCCGCTCGAGTTGCGGTTGGCGTTGATTGTGCATAAGGTCCTGTAGACGGGTGGCGCGGCGGCATGCGGGTGCGTGAGTGCTCATTCCAAACCCAAAACGGTGATGTGACCGTCGAGGGGGGGGGCGTAAACACCAGCCCAATCTAACCCAAGCGAAACTAGACGAGGGACAGGCAGGGGTGTTTGGAAAAGCGGTACAGGATGCACTGAAGACTGCGAACAGGGGGGCATGTCAAGTGGCCCTCTAGGCGCTCGACCGTGTGCGGGTGATGGGCACACGCGAGCGACCCAAGAGCGACGAGGCGACTGCGTCCGTACTTATAAAGGACACACACGGCGTGCAGTACGCTCAAGTGACGACAGAGCGCATGCCGCCCGCAACGCCGTAACTGTCTGCCAATCAACCCAGCGGTTCTCACCGGTTGCCAAGCAGGAGACTGTCGAATTGGGGGGCTGTCGGGGAATTGGCCTGGGCGGGCGTGGGCAGCTCGCGCATGCCTTTGGCCACGTGGCAGTTGACGATTGATGCGGCGGCGTCGGACATGACGGCCAGATCCACGTCGAACTTGGTCTTGGCGGTGCCAACCGCCTGCGGGGGCGATGACGGCGCGAATTTGTTTAGTCGCAGGTGACGGCGCACGGCGACGGTGGGCGCACGGGAAGGGTGCGGGCGCATGCATATGACACGGATATCACATTGTCACTTCACCACATGATGATGAATACGGCGCGACACGCCACGTGTGCTTCTAGTCGGGCACCCCCGATCCAATGCACAACCACCGGTCGGTTCCCTTGCATCGCGTCAGTTGGCCAAGTAATGGCCCAGGCCAGGCCTTTGAAGTCGCCACTTTTTTTGCGCATGCTCATCTACACGAACAGAAGCAGTCGCAGAACGCACCGCGTTGATCGGCGCAAAGACGGTGATGTTGGTCTGGGCCGCAAGCTGGGTCCACAGGCTGGCGGCATTGGTCTTGAGACCCGTCACAAAGCTGGTCAGGTCGGCATGGGCGGACAGGGCCTGCAGGGTGGTGAGTGAGCCGGGGCGGGGGGCTGTTGTGAACACCAGCCCAAGCTAAACCGAACCTAACTAGACAGGGGGCACCCGGGGCGCCTGTAATCTGCTTTCCTGACCCGGCCAGCAGACCTGCCATATCACCAGATTCACCACACGCGCCCTCCGCCCGGTCAGACTCAAGTCTTGCTCTGCTCTGCCCGCCAGCCTCCAACCCCAACCCAACCCCCAGCCGAATCCAACCCCAGACACACCGTCTGCACGCTAGTGTACCAGTAGGTCAACACGCCGTCGATGATGCTGACGGCGTTGCCACTTCCCGCCGAGATGTCTATCTCAAGAACCTTGGCGCTCGAGCTGCAGTGGCGCACGCGCGCAACAGGGTCAGCAGCGGCGTCAGCAGCAGTGTCCGGACAAGCAGTGAGCGATCGCGTGTGCGGCTGTGTGCTTCAGCCAGCCAGCCGTTCAGCACTGTTCAGCACGCCGGCCAGTCAGGCAAAACGCATGAGTTCATGCACACCCATACGGCTATGGACACGTACAGCGCAGGGGCTCTGCGGGACCCCGGCAGGGGACCCCTTTGCAGACCCATTTCAGCCCTGGCACGCACCAGCAACACAGCACCCGCAACGGCACACACAATCTCGGGGCCCTTCGCGCCCACCTGGTGCCCAGTACGGTGAGGCTGGCGGCGGTTGAGCCAGAGCCGTTGTAGGCAATGGTGACCCGGGCCCAGGGGTAGGTGCTCTCCTTGCTGCTGTTGCCGTACCTGCTCCAGCAGTTTGTGGGTGTGCCATGCATCGCGTGACGTGTGTGCCCAAAACACAGGGCTACAACAATCCATGAAACCACTGGCCCTTCCCCCCTCCATTCCTGCCTCGCTCCTACCCAAGACGCGCCCCGGTTTGCTTGTCAGTCCGATCACAAGGAGATGCGCGTGCACGGTACTCACAGCATCGTGTAGATGCTCATGTTGTTGCCGGGGAGTAGGTTGAGGCTGCCCAGCTGCAGCGCGGTCACAATCTGGGTCCTGACGCCAAGAATGTGGTACTTGAGCAAATCTGCCACCACGTCAGCGTCCAAGGCTAGCAGGTCCGCAGCGGTTACGTTTGTGGAGGCGAAGAAGGCTGCAAAAGCCCTGCGGGTGGAGGCGCGGGGTAGGCGGGGTGGGGTGCGCGTGGTTTGGCCCGCAAGCCGTGCAGCAGACATGCTCAGGAATTCAATCAGCCCAATGATCAAGTCAACCAGCCCGAGTCTCATGCAGCAGCCACTCACGCGTCATTGGGCAGCAGGGCGGTGGTGTTGGTGGCGGTGCTGAGGAAGGATGTCAGGTTGGCTCGGGTGATAGCTGCCTTCAGGGTGGTCAAGTCGGTCCGGTTGTTAATGAGGGCCATGATGCTGCTGTAGGGCTGCTGGCCGTAGCAGCGGCCCACCATGCCGCCCGCGAAGGTGACCAGGACCAGCACCAGCGCTGCATATTGGGGCGCAGGGGATGGCGAGGAGTCGGGGTGCGTGCGTGTGAACGCAATCCCGTTGTGTGCACGCCGCAGCAGGGGGGCATGTTTGACTGCATGTCGAAGACAGACCCAAGAATGCGAGACCATTAATGCTATCTACACGACACACGGAGGAGCATCAAGCTGGCTGTGGCGAAAAGAGGCCGCGGTCAAGGGGTCCGCGGCGGCATTAACTCTGCAAACCCGCGCAGACTGCCCAAAGCGTCAAGCAAGAGGTCTAAGAGTTCATAATATGAATCCATTGGAGCAGTGTGTCAACCTATTGCTGCGCGGACAAGATTACACGTGCCCAAAGTCACACCGACAGCCCCCAGCAGCCCGCGAAAGGACGTGGGACTAGGAGTGCAATGCTGCGGTTCTGAATATAGACTAAAGCATGAACAAGTATAGGCTGCTTTCGCGCACCTGGTCGTAAGGAGGGGGTCGCCATAGTTTTCAGCTCACGCTTGCCCAGGCACCAGGCGAACTTTCAATGTAAATCAATGTCAGTATAGTATATTGCTGCAGGCAAACCGGTTTAAACCTGCTGTGCTGTGCCCTTGTGAGAGTTCGCGCTAACTTTGACCCCGCATCGGCCCCGGTTACGACAACTTTTCCGTGCCCGTCCCCAGGCCCCGTCCCAACCGCAAGATCCGTCACAAAGGGCGCGCTCGCTCAAATGCACTCCAGGAGGCACTGCATACGTAGCCATGCATCGGAGTTTACCAGTTTATCATACCAAGTGCCGGACGGGCCCGGGAAAGCACCGGCGGAATGCGCCACCCATTCTGCTGTGCAGCGGGGTGGCATGTAGATGGCTTAGCGCACACACAAACACATAGATACACAAGGCGGATTGCTACCTGTTGCTAACAGCGCCCTGTGAACACATGCGCGCAACATGAGTCGGGGAGTGACCACCAACAAACGCACGGCGGAAGTTGACAACAGCCAGGCACGTATGCATCGGCAAGGATACGGTACTCACATGACTCACGCTATAACTGCAACCCAGATACCACATGGATCTACAAATCCCGCCGGCGCATGCATGCGCCCACGTCCACCCACTCGCCACCGCCGCCGCCTCGCTCAACATCACCCCTCTGCTGCCTTTGCCTCGGGGCAGTAACCCGGGTACACTTGTGCAGCCGGCAACCCACGCGCCAGCGCCGCGGCCCCTTCCGCGCTCAGCACGCACGCGTACGCCACTTCCGGTCGCGGCGTGATGCCGTAGCGAGCCGCGTACTCTCTCCACTGCGCTTGCCGGGCCTCCTGGCTCGCCAGTTTGAGGATCTCACGGACGCCCTCCGGTTTGGCCTCGGCGGGGGGGTTGAGTACCTGTGGGAGGTCGGTCGAGGGGGTACGAGACGTATGTTGTGTGTGAAGGGGCCGTGTCTGTGCGCGCTTGTCCAGCCGCACCCCAGGCGTGCCCTACTTTCCTTTCTGAACGCAAGCGCCCGCCAGCCCCATACTTTGCGCCTGACCCCTGGCTTGTCGTCCTCTCCTGGATGACGCAGCCGCATCCGCGCACCTGGAAACGGTGCATGACGGCGAAGCGCCGCTCGCCCGCCGCCGCCGCCGCTGCCCCCGCCTGCTCAGCCGCTACTGCTCCCTGCAGCGCCGCCAGGTAGGCGTAGTCCACGCCCCAGCCCAGCAGCTCGCCGCTGTAGCGCCCGCTGTCCAGCAGCGCCGCCAGGGCGTCGGACCTGTGTGTGGTGGGCGGGCCGGTGGCGGTGGCGGTGGCGGTGGCGGTGGCGGTGGCGGTGGCGGTGGCGGTGGCGGTGGCGGTGGCGGTGGCGGTGGCGGTGGCGGTGGCGGTGGCGGTGGCGGTGGCGGTGGCGGTGGCGGTGGCGGTGGCGGTGGCGGTGGCGGTGCGTGGTGCGTGGTGGGTTGGGGTGTCAGGTTTGGGGCGGGTTGCGTGGTGGGTTGGGTTGCGTGCTGGGTTGCGTGCTGGGTGGGGTGGGTGGGGTTGTAAACACCAGCCCAATCTAAACCCAAGCGAAACTAGAGAAGGGGCAGGCGAGGGTGATGGGACTGGCGGCGGGGCGGCGGGATTGGTGATGATGGCTGGTTGAGTGGAGGCAACGGCCAGCGATGATGGGGGAGGGGGTTGCAAGGATTGGGGGTACGGGGACGTGCCGGGCTGAGGGAAAGACGGAATGCCTGGCAGACAGGCATGGCACGCACAGGCCTGACACACAGGCCTGAAGCCATGGCGCAAAAAGGAGCGGCCACACGTGGCTGACGCCACCAGCCCCGCCACACCCTGGCACGTGCGCCCGCCCACCTGAACACGCAGGCGTTGTTCTCCACGAAGGAAGTGTGGGCTGTGTCCAGGTGCGGCTGGTGCGCGGCCAGCACGTGGTCCACCTGCGCGGGCGGGCGGGCGGACGGGTCGGCATGTGTGTGCGCGTGCGTGTGCGTGTGCAGCGGGCGGTGCGTCATGCGGTATGCGTGATGTGCACGCAAGCTCGGAGCAAGGTGCATGTGCACGCGTGCCACGAGGGCAAAATGTGGAGAGAGCCCTTCCATCAGGTCCAACATTGCACAGGGGCATGGACACGCACATGGGCCCCGCAGAGACCTACAACCTAGAAAGTCAGAATGCAGGTACGTCACTGAAATGCTTAGATGCGAATGCGAATGCCAATGCGAATGCGAATGCGAATGCGAATGCGAATGCGAATGCGAATGCGAATGCGGATGCGAATGCGCACCTTGCTTCCTAACCGCAGGCTGGGCTGGGCCACCCACACGTCACCTTGGCTGCCGCGCGGCCCCGCGAGGTGGTCCGCGAAGTAGCCGAAAATGTCGTCTATCTGCACCAGCAGGCCGCAAGCCGCCAAGGGCGCAAGCATGAACACAAAAATGAACCCAAGCGCGCCACCATCCCGCGCGCAGTGAGGCCCCGGGAAACAGCATAGATACAGGAAGGTGCAACGTGATGCCGCGGCCGCATAAGCATGTAGGACAGTAGTCGCAACCACCTAAACGACGAGGGGCACCCCGGGCAACAGCCAAGCGGCCGCACGGGGCGGGACGGGCTGCAATGTTGTCACCAAACCCAGCTTTAAGGGCCTAGATCCACACGCACGTGCACTCCACTCACGTGCTCGGGCGGCGCCGCCAGGTCGTCATCCCATACAGCTACAGCCTCGTAGCGCTGCAGCAGCCCCGGGAACAGCGCGTGCAGACGTGCTACAGCCTGGTGCTTGGAGCCGCGCGAGCGGTACACAAAGTCCGGGCCGGCACCAATGGCAGCGTCACTGCTGGCTGTAGCAGCGGCCGCATCAGGGCCGCCGCCGGGGCTGTCGCTGCTGCTACTGCCGCTCAGCGCCTCGACAGCGCTGCTGTTGTTGCTGCTACTGATACTGCTGACGCGGGCGTGGCGGTTGTAAAGCCGCCCCTGTCGTACTTCCATCTGGCTGCCGTAGTACGCCACCAGCAGGTCGTACGAGCGGTTGGCAGTTGCCGCCGCCCACATGCGCCACGCGCCCTGGTCGCCCGCGCTCGTGAACAGCAGGAAGCGCCGCCGCCTGGGTCTTTGTGGCGGGCTCTGCTGGCGCTGCGGCTCTTCCTGCTGGTGCGGAGGCGGATGTAGGGGAGGAAGAGGAGGGGGAAGCGGCGGCGCGACCGCAACCGACAGGCGCACTGCGCCCTGACGGGCCATTTGGGCAAGGCGCGCATAGAAGGGCACCGTCACCATCGGCAGTAGCGACCTGGCGGCTGGACCCAACGCCGGCTGTAGCAGTGGCTGCTGGCCTGCCCCATGTTGAGGCTGCTGCTGTGCCGACTGTGGCTCCGCCGACGGCACCAGCGTGCCATCACCGCCGCCATCAAGCCCCGCCAGCCGCAGCAGGTCAGCTGCAGCCTGAGGCGTGAAGAGCAGCACACAGCCCGCCATACGGCTGCTGGGGACGCCACCGCTCACGCTGCTACTGCCGTTGCCGGCTCCGCGGACGCGCCATCCCGCACAGCCCGATGGCAGCACCCAGAAGCCACTACTGCTCATGCTGCTGGCATCGCCGGCGCTGCCAGGGCTGGCGGCGTTGCCACGTTGCGTCGTTTGCCCACCGCCGCCGCGACCTGTGGCTGCTGCTGCCAGCGGCAGGCCTGCCGCTGGCACCGCAGCACTACCGAGGACGTGCGGCAGTAGCTGTGAGAGGCCCCGCCCGGTGGCTTCCAGCCACGAGGTTGTGCTGGGGTACGATTGCACGGTGTGTGGGTGGCCCTGCTGGTGGTGGCGCGGTGGTTGGGCTTCCTTCGCCGGTGCGCGCCCCTCGCCGCCATGGTGAGGCCACACGACAGTGTGGAACGTAGGCGGAGGGCCAGGCGGCTGTAGCTGCAGCCTTGGCGTGCCCCCGCCGCCAGCGCTGCCGTTGCCGCCGCCCCCGGCACAAGCTGCCGCAGCCTGCAGGGCAGAGGCGATGGCAGCTGGTGCGCTGGCGCCTTCATGCCCCAACGCCTCCTCCAAGCCCCCCACCGTCTCCTCGCGTGCCGCCACCCAGCCCGCCTCATCCGTGACCACCGCACACACACGCACGGCGCCGCCGCTGCTGGGACGGCTGCCACTGGTGCTGCTGCTAGCACCGCCTTGAGCTGAATCACTGCCACCGCCGGTGCTGGTGTTTCCGCCCACACCGCTGGCGCCACCAGCCGCAGCAGCCACGCAGAGCTGCAGCGCTGTCACGTGCGCCCTGAAAGCTACAGCCTCCAGCGGCCACAGCGCATGGAAAGGAGAGAGGTCCTGGGGAGTCCGCAGAAGCTGCCGAACAACCCTAGCTACTGCCACTGCCTCCGAAGCTGCACCGCCCGCCGCTGCGCCCGCCGTGCCGCCGCGTGGCGTGTTGGTGATGCCGCCTGCCCTGTGGCTACTGCTGCTGCTGCCGCGGTCCCTGGTGCCGCTACTGCCGTTGTCCCTGATGCTGCTACCCCCGCGCCGCCCGCTCCTGTGCCGCCACAAGCAGAGCTCTGCAGGCGGTGCGTTGTGTGGACCTGCTGCTACCGCAGGGGCCGTGCTGGTGGCTGTAGCAGCATGTTCACCAGCGGCGCCGTGGGTCGGCGCTTCAGCAGGTATGCTAGCTTGCTCGGGACGGCCTGCCACCGCCGCTGTGGCTGCCGCTGTGGCGGCGGCGGTGCCGCCGTGTGCTGATGTCTGCACCGCCGGGTCATCGCCGCAGGCCGCAGAGACTTGCAGCAACAGCAGTCCCACGTCGCCTGCGCGCAGCGTGTGCGCGAGCCGCCGCGACCAAGGGGGCAGCTGCGGCCGCGGGCGCTCACCAACGCTGTCAGGCGTCGAGTGGCCGCTGCTGCTACTGCCGCCGGGGGGTGCGGCTGCTGCCGGAGCCGCCGTTTCTGCTGATGCGGCGGCAGCGGCGACCCAGGGCTGCAGCCCCCAGATGGCTGCATTCGCAGCCAGCAGCAGCAGGGCAGCGAACCGGTGAACGCCCACTGCTGGATTCATTTGCCATGAGAGACACTGTTTATACGAGCGTGCTTGCTTGGCCTTGCTTGTTGCACGCTCTTCCCTCTGAATGAAGCACACCCACGCCATCCACCCGCCGGCCATTGCCGTCCACACGCCACCATGGCGCGGGATGCTAAGACGACCCACCTTGGGTTGGCTTGCTTGGGTTTGCCGTTTGCGGCCAGCTGCAGCCTGCAGGCAGCGCCGAACTGCTCCTGCTCTTACACTGCCCGCTTTTGCACTGTCCTGCTCCTTGTGTGAGCGCTCTGACAGCAACCTGCGTTCACTCCGCACCTACCGCGTCTACGCTTGCCAGTTGTGCAAATACCCATAGATTTGCCTCTTCCATTGTTGCCAGGAACGCCCCCCCTAACCACCACCACTCACCAGCACCTTACTCACGGTACTCACGTTACTTCTGATCCAGCAACTAACAGCCAAGCCACGACATAATGTACACCATCCAATAAACGCACAGCACTGCAGCTTGATCGTACAACCACTGCAACAACGTGTCTTGATCGCAGCGGCCAGGGGACTGATGACGCCGCGACTTTGAACCGCCAGCCTGGCATAACACCTGCGCTGGAAACCGGTACACACAAAACAGGTCGGTTCGTCACCGTCGCACAACTGTGTTCTTCGTTTACACCACACCGCCTCCTGCTACCTAGCGCCCTAGCGCAGTGCAACAACACTAAGCGGGCGCCGCTAGTTGAAAGCTACCTGCACCCGCATCACGCGCTGTTTCAGGGCAGGTGCGCCTCGCGCCTCTCCATACAAGCCGCAACGCCCTCCTATCCCCACACCCGCACACGCACACGCAACCAGCCCCCGAGCAAAGCACCCACCTGCCCAGGATGCAATTCAGGAAGCCCCGTCCCCACCTGCCTCCCACCCCCCCATCTCCATGGCTTCACTCCCGGCCCCCCTGCCGGGGGGACTGCCACCACAACCACGGTCCGCCGCTGACAGAGCTAGCGCTGCCCAACCCATCGCGCAAGCCATCGGCGCTCCCTCACAACCAAGCTCCACATTGCCGCCACCGCCGCCCGCCGCCGCCCGCCGCCGCACGTCGACGCCACCGGCCGCCGGCCCGGCCGCCCTGCTGTCCGCCGCTCCGCAACTTCACTGCTGACTCACGCCGCCGCGGTGTTGCTGCTAACCTTGCTGACCACCACCATCTCCCGGAACCTCTCCATGTCCTTGCTGATGATGCCCTCCACAAGCGGCGTCAGCGCCTGCGAGGGGAGAGACACTGGGCCAGTCAGCCAACCAGGCAGGCAGGCAGGCAGGCAGGCAGGCAGGCAGGCAGGCAGGCAGGCAGGCAGGCAGGCAGGCAGGCAGGCAGGCAGGCAGGCAGGCAGGCAGGCAGTATGCGCGGGCAGGAAGACACGCAGCCGCGGGGTGGGGCATCATCCCGTGCACGTGCAGATGGCGTGTGACACGTGCGCAGTCGCTGACAGGGTCCGGGCGGACGGCAGGTGAGGGCGGCACACAACGCAGCACCCGCATTGGCAGCAGTACATGGATACGGCGGCAACATGCGTTTTTGCGTGCTGTTGTAGCGCCACGGCGGTGCATGCCTGTCTCTCGTTCACCCCTCCCCGACACCCCGCCGCCCGCACCGTTCCTCCTCCGACCTGCCTCTGCGTTGGCCGCCGCCCTGCCCGACAGCACTGGGTTGCACGCCACACGCCGGCGAGGGCCCCCCCACACCCCGACAACCCGCAAGCCTCCGGAGCTCCCCACTCGCGCCTGCCCTGCCCTGCCCTGCCCTGTCTGCGACCACTCACGTTCGCGAAGGGCACCAGCACGTCCGGCACCTCGTAGCTGATGATGAGTGTGATATTGCAGCTGCGGGGCAGGGGGTTACATTCATCATTAGTTAAGACGAGAAGATGACCACAGGTTCTTGCAGTAGATCAGTCTTAAGGGGCAGGGGGGAGGGTTGCAAGTATGGGGTGGCGAAGTGGAGGAGGGGGGTTGCAAAGATGGGGGAGGGGGCGGCGGTGCCGTGAGCATGCGTGCAACGCATGGTAATGTGTGTATAAGTCGCGTGCGCGCGTGGAGTGCCCGGCGGACCGAACACAGGAGGGGAGCAGGTCCTGACCGCGGACAGTGCGTGCACCCGCTCCGTGCGGAGAGCCTCCCCGCCCCGCGCCAGGCAAACCCGGCACTTGGTCGCAAGGCAGCGCGGCGGTTGGGCACGCGGCTGTTGCACACGGCCGCCCGGGACCCTTCTCACCTGGATGGCGAGGTGCGCACAAACTTAATCTGCCCGCGGTTTTGAATCTCCAGTCCTGCGCCGCCGGTTTTGATGGAGGGTTCGGTGTGTTGTTGTTGCCCGGCGCTGGTGGTGGGTGGGATGTGCCAGTGTCCACGACAGGGCGTGCCGTTCGGGCGTGCCTCCACGAACGGCACAAGCACGCGCGGCATGCGGCGTCGTCCCCTGCGACACCCGACACAACCCCTTCCGCTTCCTTTGACCACAAGGCCGTAGCCGGACAACCGGCCCCACGGCCCGCCCCCCGCCTTCACGTCAGCACCACAGACGCCACTCCAACGTTTGAACCCCCTCCTCCCCCCGCACAAAACGCATCCTCAGCCGCAACCCGCACCCACGCCACACCCACCCAGCGACGCCGAGCCGCGCTCCGACACCCAGTGGATCTTGCTGTTCTTGACGGGCGGCAGGTTGCGCGCCAGCCAGCTGAACTCCCAGTCGCGGCCGAACTGGTTCGTGGCTAGCGTCCAGCGCGACAGCCGCGGGTCGGTGTCCAGCACCTGGCAGGGTGCCGGTGTGTGTGTGCTTGTGAATGTGTGTGTGCGTATGGTGGGGGAGGCGGGGGGCAGATATGTTTCCGCGTTCCTGTTAGGCAGGAGTCGCACGGCATGCTCCCGCATGCCGTGCTCCTGTATTTCGTTCCCCCCTCCCCCACACCCTCTCGCCCCGCCACGCCTGTCCCCTCCAAGCCCCCAGCCCTCGCCATGCTCACACCTTGACAGACTTGATCCAGGGCATCCACTCCGGGATGCGCTCGCGGTCGTCCCACAGCGCCCAGCACGTCTCCAGCGGGGCCGCCACCTCCACCGACGCCCTGCGCGCGCAGCGAGCACAACCCACGGCATCAGGCGGGAGGTGCCGGCATCCGCAGCTCCACCGTACACGCGCACGAGCAGCGGCGGGTAAACCCCAGCCTCGCAGTGTCAGTGTAGGGCCCCGGCCTGGCCCCCGCGCGGCCAGAGGCTGTCGCGTTCGCCTGCCACAACCGGCCCGATAATGAGAGTGCAACGTGCCTAGATACCGAGAGCACAACGTCAAATGACTAGAGGGTGCCTGGCCAGGAGTGCCTTTTGGTGTGTGGCTCCGCACAGGGCGTGTCAACTGGACAGAAACACGCCCCGTTCGCGCTACGTGGCGAGCTCACTTGTTCTCCAGCCATTGTGACATGCTCCAGCGCGTCGATCCATTGTCTGGAAGCCGCCCCAGGCCCTGGCCGCTGAAAGACGTCTTCCCTGCGTGCGGGCACCCCGACCAGAAGTTGCAACGCATCGACCTTCTCGAACCCGAAGCCGGGTTAAAGCAACCGCGATGACCCCAGCGACTCACCAGCTACACGCTTTGGCACAAGGACTTTATGCGCGCCAGCGCCAGCCTGCGCGGCAAGTGGGTCCCGGTGAAATTTTCGCGGGTACCGCTTGTCAAGGCTCTCTGCAGTCGCACCCGGGGGCGATGCATTGTGGTTGCTCCACTTGCATAGCCAGCGTGCACGGTGAGGGGCATTTCCGCTATTGTTTGCCTTGAACTCTCGGGTGTCACTTCCTCGTCTTAGCTAGGAACTAAATATGAACATGGAATATTCAAACCCTTTGAAATAACGGCAATCATCCAGCCCATGCCAACAGCAGAGCGACAAACGCGACCGCGATGAGGCTTGTCTACATGCACTCACATGCAAATGCAATGTCATTGCGCGACAAGCAGGAGCGTGCCTCGGTTCCAACGTCAAACCCTTTCTGTTTTATTGTAGCAGGAGCATGTGTGTGTGTGTGTGGGGGGGATTGCATTCCCCGGGGGTGAACAACTCGGCGTGGCGCCGGTCGGGGCTCGGGCCGCGAGGGGAGATGCTTGCCGCGCCAACTGCGAGGCTTGCACAAACCACTTCATGAATCCACTTTCGGCGGCTGTGTGGGGTAAGCTGCCAAAGGTTCTCCCTTGGATCCCACTTCGCCAATCCCCTCTTAAATGGGGACCCGTCGCCAGACTCCGCGCACGTATTTCAGAACTGCGAAGCTGTCGAAACTGGTATAGTTAAAACAATCAGCCACGAGGACAAGCATCACTCAGCGGAGACGGCAGCAGAGACATGCGTCGGCAAAATTTCGGTGAGCAGCGCAGGCGTGGGGATGGGAGGCCAGGGACCTGAAGTTAGGAAGGGGCAGCGATGTCAGGAGCTGCAGCACTGCCGACTACGCGCTGCACAGCGCTGGCACAGGAGCATGCGCACAGTTTTGAGTGAGAATGCACTCACAATTGTCGGTGCGTTGCGCACAATTTGGGAAAACACCGTACAACTCAAACTGAGGCCCTTACGTGGTTCAGTGCATCAGTCGATGTGTTGAGGCCCTTGCATGTGGCTCGAAAACGCGCGCAAGGGCCGCGGCGGCTAGGGCCTGGCAGCATGGTGTTTCAAGAAAGCCGCATTTTCTGTCCGAGGAGCGTGAAGTCACCTGTGTCGCCCGCCGCCTGGTCACGCCAATACGGCACGCCCCTTCGACTCCTCACGCGCATGGCGGACATTCTTGTGTCACACAGGCCTTCTTTCTTTGGCCGGCCTTCTAGTCGGCCTGGCTGCCTACGGTGCCAACGCGCAGTCCGGCAACTTCACAACGTTCGCCGACTTCGTCGCCGCGTACAACGGCACTGACCTCACCATCTTCACCGCGGCTCTGAACAAGACCGGCCTGACGGATACGGTCGCCAACTACTCTGACGGCACCGTCTTCGTGAGTGCGGTCTCAGGCAATGACCAACCTGGAAACGCTACACATTTTGTCGCTTGAAAGGAGCCAGACAGGGGTTGCAGGCTGCCTAGCGGCAGGGCAGCCTTGCTGCAGCGCTGCCGCCGCACGCTTACGCGGCACGCAGATCGAGTCCGTTTGCGGGTGCATCTGGGTGCATGCCACCCTACATCAACCCAACCTCCATACATCTGCCTATGACTGCAGATCCCCAACGATGCGTGAGTCCTGGAGCGTCATCATGGACGTCGAGGGATGGCGTACTGGGCGAGGGGCCCCGAGGTTTTCGCCCCATTGGGTGTTACGTACGCGCGGGTCATACGTGTCGGCGTGTGCAACTGGGGGATTTTTGGGCTGAGCCCCCCGAGCGCAGCGAAGCCCCCCAGGAACACCCCTGTCCGTGCGTGCGTGCATGCGTGCGTGCTGGGTTAGCACCAAACTCACTCCTGGCGCACACTGCGAATGTCATGTATTCGAATTGAGCAATGCCTATTGATTGCAAATAGGCGGCAGGTCCAAATCGGCCGGAGCGAGAAGCGACTTCGCAAGTCCATGGACAATTGACTGTCGCGAGGTCACGAGTAAAGCGTTCGAGCGCTGATGTTCTTAGCTATATGAGGCAAACTATATCGACGGCAAAACAGCTCGGGGCAAGAATGCTGGGGTTGCGTGCAGGCATGTGTCGACGAGTGTGCCCGAATCATGCCGCCTGAGGCCCCGAGGACCGAGGCCGCGCCCAGCCGGGACGGTGTGGGACTGCACGGCATCGCGGAAGTGATGACTAGGCTAGGGGCTTGGGGTACGGTGGCGATAGGCAAGGGGAGGCACGCGTTGATGGCAAGCATGGCACGGCGTCTCCCTGTCTGCGCCTCCCCCTGACTCCCTGTCTGCGCCTCTCCCTGTCTCCCTGTCTGCGCCTCCCCCTGACTCCCTGTCTGCGCCTCCCCCTGACTCCTTGTCTGCGCCCCCCCTGACTCCCTGTCTGCGCCTTCCCCTGACTCCCTGGCTGCGCCTCTCCCTGTCTCCCTGTCTGCGCCCCCCCCTGAATGCCATCCTGTCGCGCGGTGCCTTTGTGTCAAGTTGCCCCCGTGCGCGCGGTTTGCACGCCATGTTTGCCATAGATCATGTTGCCATAGTCACCGCCCCCTAACTTCCCCCGGGGCTCAGCCCTTTTTCCAGCTGTACAAAGCTGACACCCCCTTGTCAAGTGCCGTCATTAATGCTCAGGTACCGTGCTCCCCCCCTGTCTTCATTTGTCCACTTTACCCCGCGCCCGCAGCGCCTTCGCCTCCTTCGCTACGTCCCTGGGTCTCTCCAATGCCACCGCCCTGCTGAGCCTGCCCATGGACACACTCACGGCACTGCTGAAGTACCACGTCGTGAGCCACAAGGCAAGTTGGGCTCTTGGCCGTGGGTCGCGAATGCAGCTGAATGCAGCTTAGATAGCATACGGTAGACACCCCGCAGGACTTCAGTCCGCCGCATGCGTTTCAGCATCAGTTGCTTGCGTCTTGCTTGAGTGCTCCACTGCGCAGAGCCTACTTGCCTCAGCACGTTCGTCTGCACACTCTACACACTCCAACAGGTCACCATCAATACCGCCAACTTCACTGACAACCCAATCTTGAAGCCCAGTGACTGGGTCACTATCTACCAGCGCTTGCCGACCCTCGCGCCATCTGTGTGAGTAGTGGCAGGAGTCAGCAGGATAGAGGCCCTGGCGACCCGCCATGACTAGGGATGGCGGGATGGAGGCCGGTGGGCATGCCGGTGTGTGCCTCGCAACTGAACGGGCTACCTTATCCGCGCAACCCGATCCACGCCGCGTATGACGTGTGGCTGGCGGCGGGGCTGGCTGGGAGGATTTCCGTATGTCTGCAGCCACTTGTGACCGTGTCCAGAAGCCCACACCCGCCCGCCCAGCTACCTCTCTGGAATCAGAGCGAGCTGTGACTGACACCACCGCGCGCCGTTGCCACCAACCCCATGCCCCTTGGCAGCACCGCTATGAATTACCTGAACCTCACCACCAACATCACCGACTGGAAATCCTCCACTGTCAAGTCGCCATGGTGAGCGGCGAGAAAGGGGGTGGGCAAGTGAGTCTCCACGGCTGCCCGCCATCCGTCTGGCGGGGCGCTGTGCGGGACTTCGTCCGGCGTTCATCAGGTAGGGGACAACACCCCACTTGCTTTGATTTCGCGATTGACTGTGTTTTACCCATGCGTGCGCACAGGGCCACGGCCAAGCTGGTGTCCAACGTCACCGAGCCCTTCACCTTCGTTGGCACAGTGCGCATGGCCGTGATCAACTCGGTGCGTGGGTGGGTGGGTGCGCGCTGCAGCGCCGCCTACGGCCATGCGCGCAGACGTGTCGCTCGGGCAGCCGCCGTACCTCGTCTGGAACCTGCTGTAGATCACCGTGTCGGGCTGCAGAGCTTGCGGGCTAGGCGGGCGGGCGGGGGCGCCAGCCAGCAGCTGTCATGCGCACAGCTGCACGTGCGTGCCCCACCAACCAACTAACCCACCAACCCATTACCGGTATCGCTGAGACAGCGCGTGCTGACATTGATTCACCACGTACGCATCCGCGCAGGTCATGGCTTGGTGGTACAGCAGCATCGCCGATGTGAGTAGGGACGAATAAGCAGCAGCGGGTAGATTGGTTGGCATGCATGGCGCGCAGGTGCTCCGCACGCACAGAATGTTTCGCATACGAGATTGGGCAGTGGGGGCGGGGGGGCTAGAACCCACCCCGCCGCGCCTTGGCCACCGCGGCGGTTGCACAATGGCCAGCACGGCGGTTGCATGATGCACCGCACCTCCCCCTACTCCGCCCTACGCCGCCTAACGCACACTGATGCCAAGGGCTCTTCACGTGTGGGCGTGGACGCGGGCGTGGGCGTGGGCGCGGGCGCGGGCGCGGGCGCGGGCGTGGGCGCGGGCGCGGGCGCGGGCGCGGGCGCGGGCGCGGGCGCGGGCGCGGGCGCGGGCGCGGGCGCGGGCGCGGGCGCGGGCGCGGGCGCCGGCGCGGGCGGGCGCGGGCGCGGGCGCGGAACGATCGGGCACCAGAGGTTCCGCTGCGGGAATAGTTACGTTACACCCGGCATGGTTTGGACTATGGAGGCCCACCGGACTCGTCCGAACCCGGTCGGGCGCCGCTGGGCTCCTCTCCCGAACTCACCAGTCCGAACGCATAAAACCTCGCTCCATTCACGCGCACCGGGCTTTCATTTCACTCGGACCAGACCGCCGGACGCCCCCCCCCCCCCCCCTTGTCCCCGCTTTCCTCGCTTTCCCGGCCGCCCATCCACTTTTCCAAAGTACGATATGCCCGCTTTTACCGATCTGTGCTCTTCATGCGTGCATCGGCGCCATATGCAGGCCATCAGCGACAACGACCGCTTGGTCACGCTGAAGCAGTCCCTGGTCAACAACGGGCTTTGGGCAAATTTGAACAACAAGGAACTATCCCTGACGCTGTTCGCCCCGTATGACGTGGTAAGCGACCTGCTGGCACGGATGGAGGCGGGAGGGTCGGGGCTTGGGTCCGGGCTGATGTGTAGCAGTACGTGATTCTATCTTCGTAGCCCTGTGCCGCAGGCCCTGCTGCCCCGGTTCAACTATAACATCAACGCCACGGACAACAGCACCACCGTCAGAAACATGCTGACGTACCTGCGTGAGTGGCTCCTCCGTCCTTGAGTTCCTGGGTTGGTGATGACTGACACCGTTGCATGCACGCATCCTTGTTCCCCGGCGGCCGGCCGGCTCTGTGTGACGCGCGTGTCACTGCGGCTCTTTGGCTACCGCGTGCGCGTCCCCTCACCCTGCGCGTGTATCGTAAATACACGACAATCCCGGACGCAGATACCTACGGAACCAATAACGCCAACTTCTCCGCGGACATCCAAGCAAGCTACACCTACACCTCGCTCTAGTGAGTCCTTGCTTCCTTTACTTGGGCGCCCCTCCCATGCGTCAAAGGGCAGTCCGTCATTACCGTGTCTGTCTCGTGCATGCTGCGTGGGGAGGGGGGGGTGTTGCAAGGATGGTTGCAAAAGGGACACGGGGGCTCTCATGCTTGCGCGACCCACTAGATAGGCCTGCATCAAACGCATCCGAAGAATGCAAGTTGGATTTACTGGACCGCCCTTTGAATGCATGCATTGGACCCACGGCTCGTATGCATGGTCACAGCAACAACATGACGCTAGTCGTCAACCAGACCGGTGCTAACAGCGTCACCGTCAAGAGTGTGGGCACCACCGCAAAGGTCATCACCGCCACCGGCACCGGCACCGGCGTTACCGGAATGATCCAGGTCAGTGCTGTTTGGTAGTACTGCGTGCAGAAATTGATGGGTGTGTGCCTTACTTGAACAGGCGGGCCGCTGCTGACCAGATAGCTAACGCGGCCGCCGCCCGACCCACATGAACCGCTCGCTACCCGTTGCGTTTTCACGTACGCAGATTGGTGGCCCCGTCCCCAAGTCCTTCGTCCACATGATTGACACCGTAAGTGGGGGGAGGGGGCATTACTTGTTTGCCCTCTGCTGGGCTGTGCTTTGGCTGGGCTGCTGCTGGCATCATTGACCCCTACCGACCTGCCCCTGGCCCCCTGCCCGCTTTTCATCATCAATTGCCACCCGCCAGACGCCCATCCCAGTCGTGACAAACATCTGGGCGGTGAGCACTGTGCGCCGAAGCGCGTGACCTGCCACAGCAGGCTGCTGGCAGCAGGCCTCACTCGGTGCATACTCCTGCCAGCTTACTTACATCGCTAGTGCTGCTAGCTTCTTGCAATGGCAGAATCAGAGAGCTGGGCGGCATCCATAGGACTGCCGCGCGCTGCCTTCCTTACCTGTTTGTCGCTTGACTCGCAAGCAATGAATGTGCCGTGTTCTTAAAACGTGCAGGTTCTGAGTCAGGACCCCAACTTCTCGGAGCTGGTCAAGCTGTTCGTGAAGGAAGGCATTGAGATCAAGACGCTGCAGAAGTCGGTTATCACGTACCCCAACACGGTCCTGGCCCCCAACGACGCGGTGAGCCTCGCTCGCACGCGCGCGCCTATCTGACCTATCCAACACGCACAAACCCCTACTGCTCCATTCATAGCTTGCGCGGCTAGCACGGCGGCAGGTTGATACGGTAGGGCGGCGAGCCCTCGATCTGCATGCATGCTGAAGGGAGCGCGGCTACTGTGTGTTGGGCGGATGGGCCGATCAAACAACCGGCTAGCTGCTGGCGCCGCGGGATTACGGCACCGCGTATCAAGTCCATCCAACCGACCGTCATCACGTTGCTGCTGTTCGCAGGCGCTCCGCAAGCTTGCTGCTGACTACGGCACCGTGGTCGCCAACGTGTCCTCCGTCATCGGCATCTTTGGCCAGGACTTGGGTGACTTCCTGAGGGTGCGTCATCAACTGAATCGATCTGGTTGCAGCATCCGCGGCCTTTTCAGGTTCTCCTGGTCTCGCAGTCAGCCTGCATGCCGGGACTCTCGGACTCCCGCTTGTGTACGTGTGCGTGCCTGCTGCTGAGTGCGGTTGCCGCTGATGAAATCTTTCCTTGCGCACCTGCCCGCCCACCGCCTCCTCCTTACGTGCTTGCTTCCAGCGCTCAGCAGCCACCTGTCGCTTCGGCTAATACCTCGGTTGGCGACAACATGCATGGCTGTCCGTTCTTGATTCCTAGCCCCGTTGTGCACCTCGCACGAGGCGGCCCTGCGCACCACGCAGCTACAGTGATATTTCGCTTGTGTCCCACGCGCCCGCAGAACCACATTGTGAGGGGCTCCTACAGCAAGGAGGCCTTGACCTCCGGCGTGCAGCTGACCACCGAGATGTGAGCCATTACGTCATGCAGATAGGCTTTAGACAGAAGCTGATGCGCATCAGGGGGCGGTGCCCTGGATATCTAATGACTGACCTGGGGTCTTGTGCCTGCTGGCCGCGCGCGCCTAGCTGCGCGCCACTCATCACGGCTGTTGCACACCACCCACAAACGCCGCGAGCGCCGCTCATGGCCGAGTGTGGGAATGTGCATTCGATCAGCAGTTGCATGCCATGGAAATCGCCTGCTGCTTGTTTTTCGCGTGCTCTTCATCCCCCCAGCGCCGGCTGCCTACAGTACCGCTGCACGAGTAGCACTAGCCCGCTCACTGGCCCGCCGCCACTGCTGCTACTGCCGCAGGACGCCTACCACATCCAAGATGGTGAACGTGTCCATCCAGGGCGGCGCAACCGTCCTGGCGTCCGACAAGTCAAGCGCGACCATCGTCGCGCCGTCCAACGTTGAGGTTGTGTACGGCTGGTCGTACATCCAGGTGGGTCAATGAAGTGGGTCTAGTGGGTCAGGCTAGGACTGGAATGCCGTGCGTACCTGCTGGTATGGGCGGGTGGTGTGCTCAAGGAGGGTGTGGTAGGCTAGAATAGATAGAGTCAGCGTCGCTCCAGATGAGACACCGAACGACATCTTAACCCCTGGTTAGCCGAAAGAAGAAGCCGTGCGGTTCACATGATCAGCAGGTAGGGTGCAACCCCGAAGCGCGCGCTCCCTTCGCCGCTCTATTCACCACCTCATCACGTGCCATGCTAACACAGATGCTGTGCTTACCCGGTCCCCCCACCCTGTCTTATTAAACGCAAACAGGCCATCAACTACCCGCTAGTTCCACAGACCGTGCGCCTGCAGACGATTGGCCGTGGCGGCAGCAGCACCGGGGGAGGTGGCAGCGCCGGCACCCTGCTGCCATCGGTGCTGGTGGTCCTGATGGGCCTGGTCGCGGCGCTGATGATGATCTAGCCGGTACGCGCTTTCTGACTTGTAGCGTGCATGCGCCCTGCTGGCTATGTCGCTTGCTAAGCCACGCACATTGTCCAACGCCGCACTGCTTGTGCATTGCTGGGCCAGCGGCGGTGAGCTTGCAGGCCGAGCGATGAGAGGACAGCTGCAGCGCGCGTCCGTCGTGACTGTAGCCCGACGCCAACCAAAGGGTTGGTGTCGGTGCGGGTGGTGGTTTGTTGGTAGGCCTGGTTGCGGCCCGGATGATGATGATCATCTAATCGGGGGCGTGGATGACGCCTGATACTGCGCACTGCAGACAGGTTTAATGCTGCTATTGATCGGGGCTGCAACCAGTGAATCAGAGACGTGTTGAAACTGCTGGAACTGCGCAGCACGGTTACCTTGCATTGCACACGAGTGAGCGGCCCCAGAGCTCATGGGCTTGAATTGCTAAATCCACTGCTGCACGGCGCATGTGACTAATAACATTCATTTGCATTGTCAACTGTCCATTGTGTAATCCATGATACGGTGTTTGGCCTGCTGGCAATGGCGGGAGTTGTGTGTGTAGATGCATGGGGTTGCTGTGGTGGTACCCAGGTACGTAGGCGTAGTCATGCCAGCCAGACTGCTCAGCAGGTGCGCAGCCAGATGTTTTCACGTGCTGTCTGCGTGCTGCGTTTAACTGTTTATCATCCTCGCTGTCCAGAATTGGATCGCGCTCTTCTGAGCCCTACCTACCTCTGTTGGCGTATCCGCCGCAAGGCGCAGCAGACAGCTGCCTCAAGCAGCGCGGCAAATAGGGCTGCCCCGGCCGTTGACTTTGGTAGTTTGGTTACATGAGGGATCTGCTGAGGCACTTCACGAGCCAGTGGAACGCTCGCCCTGCTTCAAATCCCGGTGCATGCCATCGGAAAGACTGATTTGCCTTCTCTGCTAGTAGGTTTGCTCCCGCGCGCCCGTGGGCCGGTCCAAATCTTCCATGTTGTCCATCCACGTAGCGTAAACCACCAGATCTAGATTCTAGAATGATGCTACGCCGCCTACGCGGGTTGTTCAGCCTCATGCTTCCGTCTGCCTGGGCGGTCTGGGCGGCGGCGCAACGCCGCCACAACCAGCAGGGCATTAACATTCAAAGGTGGGCCCTGGCCCTGCCCCTGCCCCTGGCGACCGTTTCGGTGAAGCAGGCCACGTACCTGCAGATGCGTGAAGCGTTTGGGAAACTAGCAGAAAAACATGCTGATTTTGTCCACGAGGCTAAGGGTGGTAACGTAGGTGATATAGTGATGGCGATAGAGGACAAGGAACGCATCTCGAGCACATATGAACGCTTGTGGAAGGTTAAATGGGAAGCAGAGCAGAAAGAAGCCTTCTGGAGGCTAGCAGTGGATGGATTCCCAGGCTTCTCGATGCACAGAGGGCAAGGTCATAAATGCCCATGTGGGGTGACGGATGCGCAGTCTGACCGCGCACACCATTTCAGCACGTGCACAATTGCTAGCACGCTACGGCTGCATATTCAGGAAGCGACAGACATAGGTGATGCGGATCACATAATTGAGTTGATAGTGGAGCGTAAGAATCTGTGGCTAGTAATACCGCCACACGAGGCTATCCAGCAACCCATCTGGGACGTTGTATGCCTGGCTGCGATCTCTGCCATGGAGTACGGTAGGAGGCTATTGTTTGCCTCCAGAGGGGAACAAGGCAAGGTAGAAGAAACAGCCATTAGCAGGATTAAAACGCGAGTTATAGCAGACTTTTGGGAGCGTTTGCAGACGTATGTGAGCCTGGGCATCAAGCCAAGGGGGTGGGACGAAATCCCACCAGGCCACCCTTGGATTGAAAGAAGGGAAGACGGGAGTATGTGGGTCAATAAGCCGACTTTCATTACAGTTGAAGAGGAAGGAGATTGAGTTTAGAAGATGGTGGCGCTCCCATGGGAGCAAGGCCTACTAGCCCAAGGCGCAGAGTAGGCTGTCGGCGCTGCAGGTGGCGCGCCCCTGAGGTCTAGAGCAGGGCGTCCGTACTAGAACGTGCTCGCTGGCTCGTGAGCTGCGTCAGCAGGTCCCTCCTGTAACCAATGCAATCTGCCCCTGCCCCTGCCCCTGCCCCTGCCCCTGCCCCTGCCCCATGCCCCTTGCCCCTGCCCCGCCCCTGCCCCTTGCCCCTGCCCTTGCCCCTGCCCCTGCCCCTGCCCCTGCCCCTTCCCCTGCCCCGCCTGCCCCTTGCCCCTGCCCCTGCCCCTGCCCCTGGCCCCTGCCCTGCCCCTGCCCCTGCCCCTGCCCCTGCCCTGCCCTGCCCCTGCCCCTGCCCCTGCCCCTGCACCTGCCCCTGCCTCACTGCCCCTTGCTTCCCTGCCCCTGCCCCCTGCCCCTGCCCCTGACCCCCTGCCCCGTGCCCCTGCCCCTGCCCCCTGCCCCTGCCCCTGCCCCTGCCCCTGCCCCTGCCCCTGCCCCTGCCCCTGCCCCTGCCCCTGCCTGCCCCTGCCCCTGCCCCTGCACCTGCCCTTGCTGCCCCTGCCCCTGCCCCTTGCCCCTGCACCCTGCCCCATGCCCCTGCCCTGCCCCGTGCCCCTGCCCCTCCCCTGCCCCTGCCCCTGCCCCTGCCCCTGCCCCTGCCCCTGCCCCTGCCCCTGCCCCTGCCCCTGCCCCTGCCCCTGCCCTGCCCCTGCCCCTGCCCCTGCCCCTGCCCTGCCCCTGCCCTGCCCCTGCCCCTGCCCCTGCCCCTGCCCCTGCCCCTGCCCCTGCCCCTGCCCCTGCCCCTGCCCCTGCCCCTGCCCCTGCCCCTGCCCTGCCCCTGCCCCTGCCCCTGCCCCTGCCCCTGCCCCTGCCCCTGCCCCTGCCCCTGCCCCTGCCCCTGCCCCTGCCCCTGCCCCTGCCCCTGCCCCTGCCCCTGCCCCTGCCCCTGCCCCTGCCCCTGCCCCTGCCCCTGCCCCTGCCCCTGCCCCTGCCCCTGCCCCTGCCCCTGCCCCTGCCCCTGCCCCTGCCCTGCCCCTGCCCCTGCCCCTGCCCCTGCCCCTGCCCCTGCCCCTGCCCCCTGCCCCTGCCCCTGCCCTGCCCTGCCCTGCCCCTGCCCCTGCCCTGCCCCTGCCCCTGCCCCTGCCCCTGCCCCTGCACCTGCACCTGCACCTGCACCTGCACCTGCACCTGCACCTGCACCTGCCCCTGCCCCTGCCCCTGCCCCTGCCCCTGCCCCTGGCGCTGCATGGGTGTGAGTGCTGGGTTAACAGGTAGTGGACAGTGGCAAACCTGTAACAACAGGATTGTCGCCAAGGTTGACAAGAGCGCGAATGCCCCGTTACACAAGCTGTAAGCACCACTGCCACCATCACCAGGGCAGTCCAAAGATGGAACCGGTGGTGGCCAGGGGAGGGGGTGCTGCCGCGGCCGGCCGGCGAGGGGGTGGCATGCAGCAGTTGCATCCCAAAGACCACTTTTTTTCTGAGAGCGCGATAACAAAGGAGAAGGAAGGGGAAGAGCACAGCAACACAGACACGGGCACTCAACCTGCAACGCGAGCGGGCAGAACACCAGAGACCACTGCACCAGCCACCGAACCCAAGGGCACCCCTCCGGGGCAAAGCAATGAAGGGCAGACAGGGCCCCCGAAAAAACAGGCGAAGCAACCACCAAGAACAGAGCAAGAAAAGAGACACAGGGGACAGGGCAGGAGAAAGAAAAGAAAGGGGAAAACTGAAACCGAAACCCATCACCCAAACCCAACACACCGCGGGACGGGGGACGCACGGGAGCCGCGGGGACGGCGGCGGCCGCTGGGCAGGGGTGCGCCCGCGACTACCGTGTGCGTCAGCGCAGGCACACTACGCGGCGTGAGGGCAGGTGGGGCAACATTAGAGGAGGCCCCCCTGGGCACCTCCCCTGGGCATCATCGGCACTGCGCCGTGGTCGCGGCACCAGGGGCTCCCCTGGAACCCTTGCGGGGCCTTGCGGGGCACAGCAGCGCGGCCACAGGTTGATGCAAGGTGAAGCGGCACGAGTATGCGAGTAAGAAGGGGCATACAGAGTGGAAGCATGATGACCGCTGCAGCCGCATGCGCAGTGTTGGGTGGGAGCGCTGGCGGGAGAGGGGGGGAAGGGGCGTCGTCGTAATCGTGACGGGGGTGACGGGGCCCGTCGCGGCCGGGACGTACGTGTCGGCGGCGTTGCCCATTAATAGCATTCATGACATCTATCCATTCCTGACAAAGGCATCCAAATACGTATTTGCACGGCATGCGACACACTTCACCTCGCTCATGCGATTCCGTATTGGTCGGTCCGCGTTTCTACAAATTTAAATCTGGCCAAGCCACGAAGTTGAATAGACGCATATTACTGTGCTACTGATATCACCTGGCGTGTCAATTGATAGCCGCAGCGGAGTCTGGAGTCAGAGCCATGGCGCGAAGCAGTCATGGTGAGTTGAGCCTCTGGAAGCCGAGGGCATGTAGCACTGTCAATGCTGGGGTACATGCAGTGGACATAACACATGGGCCCTTCGGTTATTGCTTGTGTGAGAACGCTTGCATTTGACCTTGTCGGTAGCTGCGCGTTCAGAGCCGCATCGCCAGTTCGCCGCTTTGCTTGCATGACATTCTGCGTATGCGTAACCTGGAAATCAATGCTCAGCGAGCAGCGAGCTGCGTCTCGGAAATCGTGGGTTGCGCCGAAGCAATAATCGAAGGAGTCCCCAATGGGGTCCGCGCTGATCTAATCGATTGAAAACTACACTTTTCTGATACTCCTTGAAGCGGACATCGCAAGTTGGTGCCTTAGTGTGGCACCCTTCGCCCCCCGCCCCGTCCTCGCCCGCCGGTCTCCGCGCCGCGTCGCCCCTCGAGGCCCCGTTGTTGTTCGCAGGTGATCGCACGTGAACGTGTCACCTTCCTCTGATTTGTGCAGGCCTTCTTTCTTTGGCCGGCCTTCTGGTCGGCCTGGCTGCCTACGGCGCCAACGCGCAGTCCGGCAACTTCACAACGTTTGCCGATTTCGTCGCCGCGTACAACGGCACTGACCTCACCATCTTCACCGCGGCTCTGAACAAGACCGGCCTGTCGAGCACAATTGCCAGCTTCAACGGCACTATCTTTGTAAGTCTGTGGGGTGCGCACTGGGAGCAATGGAAGATGGGACATGTGGAATGTGTTCGTGGCAAGATGATGTATGTGGGCGTGTGTGGGGAGGGCGGGGCGTGTGCGTGGTTGGCAACCGTACGATGCGGATATGGGCGCGTGTGAAGGCTTCTGCACTGTCCTCTGTGCGCACACGTAGAGCATGTGGGCGTGAGCGTCACAGGTTATCGTCGCATTCGGGCACGCGCCCGTTCACTAACTAAGCGAAGGAGTTAGCAATAACACAAACCCCGCTGTTTCCCCCTGTTTCCATCCGGTTTGGTGCACAAGGCACCTGAGATCGTTTTGTTTCCTTGCTGACTCGTGTGCACCTGCTGTGTTGCCTGTGTTGCTCCATTCGAGTGCAGATTCCTAACGACGCGTGAGTGACATTACGGGCGGGGCGACACTTGGTGTAAGGCGGGCGCGGTGTTAGGTAGTGGGGGGTTTCACGTGCAGTACGTGTCTAAGCCCATCCTCCCTTGATTGGCTGGTGCCCGTCGGTTTTATGTGTGGTCCGAGGCATGGCCGTCTGCATGTGCTTCAGTGCATGTCAACTCCATCAGCAGCCCGCCCCCTCCCCCATGCATTTGCCTGTCCCCTGTCTAATTAGCTTGATTAAGCTTGCGATGGTATTCACACCACCGCCATCC
Organism: Chlamydomonas incerta; assembly: GCA_016834605.1. Classification (NCBI taxonomy): domain Eukaryota; kingdom Viridiplantae; phylum Chlorophyta; class Chlorophyceae; order Chlamydomonadales; family Chlamydomonadaceae; genus Chlamydomonas; species Chlamydomonas incerta. The sequence goes on from JAEHOC010000112.1 coordinate 114,471, forward strand.
GGCCCCGCCTGCTGTCTGCATCTACACGTTCACACTGCCCTGACTTCCCCACATCACTCCATCAGCCTACCCGCCCCACGCGCCTCGCTCCTGCGCCCTGCCCGCAGCGCCTTCACCTCCTTCGCTACGTCCCTGGGCCTGGCCAACGCCACCGCGCTGCTGAACCTGTCCCAGGACGTCCTGACCTCCCTGCTCAAGTACCACGTCTTGCCCCTGAAGGTACGTCCGATAGTTGATCAAACAGTGGTAGGGCTCGCTGCTCGTGGCATTGACCAAAGTTTAGAGGGAGAGCAAGGGCGGCGTGCTGGTGGGGATGGAGGGTGTTGGGAAGTGCGCGCGGCAGGGGGACGTTGCGTAGGGCCGTGGGCCCGGTAGCAGGGTATAGGATACAACGATATCTGAGCTCCACCTGATCCTGGCCTCGTTGGCGGCTGACACATGCCCGGGCTCCTCCCATTGCCGCTCTCTGCTAGGTGGACATCACCACCCCGTCCTTTCTGGTCAGCTCCAATCTGTCGACCCCGACCGCGGCCGCCGCCATGTACAGCAAGCTGGTTACCCTCCAGACCCCCACGTGAGCCTTGCGGGGACGAAGAACTGGGAGAGCAAATGCAGTGAACAAGGCGGAGGGCCAGCCTTCTTATGACGCCGCTAGCTCCTGGGGAGCTCGATAGCCACTCTGGATAGCCCCGCACCCATTCCTCACCTCCGACCGCCGCAGCCACCCCACTTGTCGACTGCGGCTTGGATTCCCCAACGCCCGGTGCTGCGGCTGCTGTTCAATGCCATGCAGTGCCGGCGCCAGCGATTCCCAGTACCTGAACCTCACCACCAACGTCACCAACTGGAAGTCGTCCACTGTCAAGTCGCCCAGGCGAGCATGCAGGCGGCAATGCAGGCGTTTCGGGCCGGGGTCGGCGCACAGCGAATTCGCGGTGAATCCATCAGGGCTTCCGATGCCCTTTCGCACCCCGCAGCCCGCTTGCGGCCCGAACGAATGCGTGCCTTTTCCGACCCGCTTAGCCGCCCTCCAGCACGCCCACGTGAGGGTTACGCTTGACCCGGGCTTAGTGTGCCGCCGGTTTAAGTGTGCATCATCCCAAGCGCCAGGTGTACCTGCATGTGTTTACAGGGCCACCGCCTCGCTGGTCTCCAGCGTCACTATCCCCTTCACCTCGGCCGGCAACGCGAGTGTGGCCGTGATCACCCAGGTGCGTGTTTGCGGGGCGGGACGAGGGGTAGACGACGCGACAAATGGCCAGCGCGGGAAAGTCCTGTTGTATGGTTGTAGATGCGTCCAAAAGGGTGTGGCCAGCTACAGCACGGCATTGTTGCCCCATGTCTTGGGCGTGAAAGCAGCATCTTCGGGTTGCTTGCCTGTGGGTGACTGTCCACCGATGCCCCCGTTCATTCCCCTCGTTCGCCCTCGGCAGGTCATGGCTTGGTGGTACAGCACCATCGCCGATGTGAGTGCGCCTGGGGATAGGAACGCTACACGTGCTGACCTGGCTTTGCTGACTTGAATGTCTGGGCGTGCATTGCTTGGCTGCGTCACATCTGCAAGTCCTAAGTCCTGTCCTTCCTGTTCCTACCTCACAAACCCCGTGGCCCCATGCATGCCAACCAGGCCATCAACGACAACAGCCGGTGTGTTTGTGGGACGGGGTGTGGGACGGGGTGTCGGACGATGGCCCCCCATGCAAGTCTCAAGCAATCGTGCCACTCCTCGAAGCGCCAGCTGGTTACTCCTTTCTGTACAACACATATACGTTTTACTCTTTTCCATACCGTCTATTTCTTACAAATGCAGGTTTAATCAGCTGGAGGTTGCGCTGATGAACAACGGCCTGTGGGCTGGCCTGTCCGACGAGAGCCTGAGGCTGGTCGTGTTTGCGCCGGAGAACAGCGTGAGTACATGCGTATGTTTGTGAAATGACTGTGACGGTGCAACGTTGTGCGCAAGGCAAGCCAAGGGGGTTCTATCATGTAAATCAGGCGGCGGCGCCCTGCATGCGTGTGTCGTCCGCCGGTGGCAAATAAAGCACAACCAACGCTAGGGGGCAAGGAGTGTGGCCCGCAATCCATCTTGCCGCGACACACTGCCGGGATTGCACTGCAGGCCCTGCTAGGTGTCAGGACCGACTTCAATATCGACATGAAGCCCAACAGCACCATGGCCACCAACATGATGACCTACATGCGTGAGTGTCGGTCCTTAATGCGTTGGCGTCGCGGGCAATGTTGTGCACCGCAGCACCCTGGTGTCCTGTCGTTGCCTGCTGTCCTGTGGGCTGGCACGGACGTGCCCGCCATCGTGAGCTGCACCGCAATCGCTGGAGTCAGGGGCATTAAGGGGCCAAAACCGCACTTTTTCACCTATGGTGCCTCCCCCGTGTGGCAGGCCTTGTGGAGGGCCGTATGAGCTAGTGGCAGTAGGGCTGTATGTTGTATAGCATAGGCGATATAACACTGTAGCAGACCTAGTGGCAATAAGGCTGTAGCCGGGCCAAAGTGATACACGTGACAGCCTTGAGAGTAGGGAGGCCAGGCTGGCGTGGGGGCCGCGCGTCTGCGTATGCCAACCACTTGTCCACCAGGCGTTTGCACGGCCCCCACCAATCAGGGGCAAGTTACTCCCCTTGCCCCCTTGATATGTGTCTCTGTTGCTTGATGGCGCCACTGATGGACTCTTCTAAAATGCACACAGAGACGTACAATGACGTATGGCAGAACACCAACTTCACCGCCAACGTCAACGCCAACTACACCTTCACCTCGATCTAGTGAGTGCGAAGGGTTCAGGTACCTCGGGGCTATCGATGAGATCAATGAGCCAGGCGTTCAGCCCCGGTTGCCGCAGACCTGTCTTGCCCCACACGGACACACGCCGCTGTACAGCCATGACACTCATGCGCGCGTGACGCTGTGCTTCCATACATGCACACCAAACCACAGCAACAACATGACTGTGGTCGCAAACCAGACGGGCGCAAACAAAGTCGCCGTCAGGAGCATGGGCTCTGTCGCACAGCTCACTGGGGGTACGATTCAGGTAAGGACACACCTGTGTGCACACGGCGCGTGGTTAAGGATGGGATAGGCGCCGGACACACCTACCAACCAACCAGGGCAAGGTTTCGACCGCTGCAATAGCATGTGCAGGGAGCTGAAGGGATCGTGGGTGGGCCCGCTGGGTGTAGCTGGATACCTAGATGGGAGGATGCATGCGCATGCATGCATGGCTGAAGGTGGGCGCTAAGAGGCGAGGGTATCGGGGGAAGAAGCAACGCAGGTTACGCAAGCCCTTGCAATGTCGTACCACCAACTCCATGCAGCAGCTAACGAGTAGGAGCTGCTGCGCTGGCTACCTGGCAACACGGGTTGCCCTGCAACCTATTGCCCCCTTGTCTTGTCCACCCTGCCCCCTTGTCCTGTCCTGTGAGCCCTGGAGCGTCATCATGGACTGGGCTGGCTTGCAGCGTGGGTCACGGTTGCTTCCTGCTGTGCATCTTGAATACAGATTGGCGGCCCCTATCCCAAGTCTCTAATCCACGTCATGGGCTATGTAAGACACCGAGTCCAAGTGTTGTGCTGGTCGTGCAGTGCGGGCTGTGTACTTTGCTGTTGTTGGGGCACACTCTGATGACTATTGACCACCGCTAACGAGATCCTGATGGTGGCATGTCTGCTTCGCGCCCCCTTGCATCTGCTACCTTCACTCGCAGCCCCTCATCCCCACCACCACCAACATCTGGGCGGTGAGTGCCGACTTGCTTCAGCATCACGCACAATGAGCGCAACACAAACGAGCACCGGGAGAACCGGCACGAAGTAGCCATTCGGCTGCATGCGGGCCCTACCTCGGCTAGTCCACGCTTGATGTGCATGTGCTGCCCTCGTGCACCAACCTGACACCCGTTGTGCCCCTGCGACGATGCTTGCAGCTGATCGAGAAGGACCCCAACTTCTCGGTGCTGGTCTCGCTGTTCCTGAAGGAGGGCAAGGAGTACCAGAGGCTGCAGGAGAGGATTGTGAACGGCCAGACCACCTCCACCGCTACCCCGTACACGCTGATGGCCCCCAACAACGCGGTGAGCCCAGATCGGCACGTATGGTGAACGCATCGGGCTGCAAGGCGTGGCCAAACCATGCGCAAATGCATGCAGGCATCGTGCTGAATGATCTTGCCTTCATGAGGGACAGGTGGGCCGCGTGCTTGCCCTCAACAGCTATCACACGACCGGTACTACTTTGTTGCCATTGCGCAGGCCCTCAACAAGTTTGCGGCTAACTACAACACCGTCGTCGGCAACCTCACCGACCTGATTGGCGCCAATAACCTGGCCGCTTTCCTGCGGGTGCGTGCGGGTTTGCCTTGATCAGGATCATGCCACTCATTTGAGAAGCGCCGCAGTCTCCCGCTCGTGTTTGTGCTCCGAGTCCTTGCCACTGCGTAGGGGACACATCCGAAGGAAGGGACCGCAAGAGGGCGGGGACAGCCGCCTGACCCAATTTTCCCTTTACCCAAATCAATTGAACTCATGCATAGCGTATGGACACAACACCCGCGCAGAACCACATCATCATCGGTTCCTACAACACCGCCAATCTTACCGCCGGCGTGCAGCTGAGCAGCATCCAGTGAGTCGTGATGTGCGCTCGGGCTTGTTGACAGAGGCTTTGCGGCTGGTGAGGCGCGCTGCAGCCCGCAGGCTTGCACAGCGGTGGGCTAAATGAAGAAATAGCTCTAGAAATAGCGAACGGCCAGCGGGCCCTGGCCTGCATGCACTGCATCGACTCGGACAGCACGCTCCCCATCGGAGGCAAAGACATTGAGGGCTAGCGGGGGCGTGAAGTTGCACGGCGAGCAAACCCGTTGTGCGAAGTGCGCTTGGTAATAATCTGCGTAATGCCGATACTGTCCGTGCTCGTGAACAGATGGTAACCGTGTCACTGGTGCCTTGCCCCCACAGGACTACTACGAAGAAGATTGTCGTGACCACCTCTGGTAGCACCATCTACCTGGCGGCTGACAAGACCATCGGCACTGTGATTGCGCCGTTCAACAATGCGGTCGCGTACGGCTGGACGTATGTCCAGGTGCGTTCAGTTTCGGGTAGCGGGCAGCAGCTCACATTGCCAGGATGTGGGTAAGGCTTCGGAATGGCACGCAGGGCCACCAGTCGGGCGCATCAGGCCGCACCAGCCGATAGCCACGCAAACAGCAAGGGACGCCAGGACGCGGGTAAAGTAGGGCACGCGAGCTGCGCCCCGCAGCGTCGCCATGCTCTGACTTTCTCGCCGTCTCCCGCCCCGCCACCCAACCTCAGGTCCTCGACTACCCGCTGGTGCCCGAGGTCGTGACCCTGCCGTCCGGTGGCAGCGCCGGTACCGTGCTGCCGTCGCTGATGGTGGTCCTGATGGGCCTGGTCGCGGCGCTGATGATGCTCTAACCGGGACGTGCATGATTCATGCCACAGTAGCTGTGCGTACAGCAGGACAAGGGGTTGCCAAGCAAACGCAGGCAAAGAGGCTGTAGTACAGCTCGGGTTGAAGAAAATGCATTCGTTGACAATGCATTCGTTGATGCCGTCCAGTGTGCACCACAAGCATCACACCATCATCATGCATGTGTTGCGGCGTTGGTAGGTGGTTTGCGAACCATGGGTGGCCCCTGGGTGGCCCATGCGGCTTCAGGATGTGCGCAAGGACAAATAATCGGCATTGTGCTGCTTCGCATGATCGTGGGCGTGTTTGGGTTGTAGTTCATACAAGCTCGCGAAATTTGGTTACATACAGATGTTGGCGGCAGTGGATGCAATCTGTGCTCCTGACGGCCGTGTGGTGGTTGTGCTTTTGGTTAGTGATTGTGCTTTTGAAGGTCAAGGTGGCGCCATGGATGGTGTGACACATGTACGGTGCGCACGCGCTTTGTGACCCGCCGCGTCATCGTTGCTTCTTGTAGCGCTGCCCTTCTGGTGCGCTATATGCGAAGTCTCTGCACTGTAAGGAGCATTTCAATATCTGGGAGTGACACTGGGGGGACCCGCCCGGGATAGCTGCCGCCCCTCCAGTAGCTACGTAAGCGCTGCGGGCAGACGGTGTGACAGCTGGGGATATTTCCCGCGGTGCAGCCCCGCAAGTCCGCGCGGCAGGCGCAATCTGCAGCACCGGTACCCTGGCACTGAAGATGGTTCACACCTGGCCTATGCCAAACGTTGCCCGACCGCATGACAGCAACCCCCGTCCTAGGAACAGCAGGCACCGAAGGCGACAAGTTGTGTCAAGCTGCCAGCTTCATTTGCAGGTGCAACTGTCAGCTGGGCAGCTGGGAAAAGGGCCAAGCCTCAGCGGAAGTAAAGTGGAGGCGCCGGAAACTGGATAGCCGGAATACGCTCAGGGAGTCAGGGGACATTGCACAAACAACCGGTTAGCCCGGTTAGAGCGTAGCAAAGTGGAGCGAGAAAAGGGCTAAACGGGGTTAGCATGGAGGCCGTACAAGACGGCCGGAGCGACTAGATTGCATTGGTTACAGGAGGGACCTGCTGACGCAGCTCACGAGCCAGCGAGCACGTACTAGTACGGACGCCCTGCTCTAGACCTCAGGGGCGCGCCACCTGCAGCGCCGACAGCCTACTCTGCGCCTTGGGCTAGTAGGCCTTGCTCCCATGGGAGCGCCACCATCTTCTAAACTCAATCTCCTTCCTCTTCAACTGTAATGAAAGTCGGCTTATTGATCCACATACTCCCGTCTTCCCTTCTTTCAATCCAAGGGTGGCCTGGTGGGGTTTCGTCCCACCCCCTTGGCTTGATGCCCAGGCTCACATACGTCTGCAAACGCTCCCAAAAGTCTGCTATAACTTGCGTTTTAATCCTTCTAATCGTTGTTTCTTCTACCTTGCCTTGTTCCCCTCTGGAGGCAAACAATAGCCTCCTACCGTACTCCATGGCAGAGATCGCAGCCAGGCATACAACGTCCCAGATGGGTTGCTGGATAGTCTCGTGTGGCGGTATTATTACTAGCCACAGATTCTTACGCTCCACTATCAACTCAATTATGTGATCCTCATCACCTATGTCTGTCGCTTCCTGAATATGCAGCCGTAGCGTGCTAGCAATTGTGCACGTGCTGAAATGGTGTGCGCGGTCAGACTGCGCATCCGTCACCCCACATGGGCATTTATGACCTTGCCCTCTGTGCATCGAGAAGCCTGGGAATCCATCCACTGCTAGCCTCCAGAAGGCTTCTTTCTGCTCTGCTTCCCATTTAACCTTCCACAAGCGTTCATATGTGCTCGAGATGCGTTCCTTGTCCTCTATCGCCATCACTATATCACCTACGTTACCACCCTTAGCCTCGTGGACAAAATCAGCATGTTTTTCTGCTAGTTTCCCAAACGCTTCACGCATCTGCAGGTACGTGGCCTGCTTCACCGAAACGGTCGCCAGTGGAATTGGTTGATTGTTCATCTTCCATCCAAGGCACCCCACTATATGGTCAATCATTTCCGTGTATGCTTGATCCTGGTTTAGTCCCATGCCTGTTCGTGCCGCTTCTGTCCATCCCGCAGGCAGGTGGTTAATCAAGTTTTGCATGCGTCGAAATGCATCTATCCCATTCCTCAGGGGCCTCGGCATCAAATCTATCCCTAGTCCTCCAAAAATTCCCGCATCAATCACATCTTCCTTGTAAGCGCGTGTGCATTCACTCCGTATCCGGGGTGGGGCTCTGGTATTGGCCGGCACGTCTTGCAATTTCTCCTTAACCCGTGCAAACGTATCAATAGCCCTCACTGCGTCTCCGACTGTGGTAATTGAGCCGAGTGCAACAATATCCGAGAAGCCCCCTTGCAAAGGTACATTCACACCATTTCTCTGTCTAAAATTCAAGGTTGGGTTGCCCCACAACGGTGCTTGCGAAACCCATGGCCCCGCTTGAAGTAGATTGGCATCGAGTATCACAAGTTCCGGTAGGTTCATGAGCGCGGAGCACACTCGCTCAATCAGTGCACAGCCTGTGTCTACCACTTTCCCCAACACGATCGGCCTCCCCGTTGTGGGGTGCTTACGTGCCGTCAGGAGCGCCAGGGGCTGCGCTGCTGGGTGGTGTAGACAGACTGCATTTTTCAGGTTGTGCGACCATGGGGGGTTAAATTTCAGCCTCGTGCGTCCACCTCCCGCTATACCTCTGATTCCTAGCAGCGCATGGCGAGCCCGCACATGTTGTATAGCCGGTAACATACCGAATCCCCCGCACTTGACAGGTAAACTTAGAATTGTGTTGCTGACCCCGGGTAATCGTGCATGTGGATTATTTCTGTATGCCGCTGGTGAGATTCCCCGGTCCACCAGCGCTGCAGCATTGCTAATGATTTTTTTCCAGTGATCCATCATTTGGTATGCCATCAAACTCCAATTTGTACAGTGTCTTGCTCAGTGCATATCCTGACACCGCTGCTGCCCTGCCGAAGGTAGTGAGCGACATCCCTGCAATGCGGTTCATACAAGCGTTCGCTTTTTCTAGTGTCGGTGCCATATTAAGCGCTGGCGGTGGTCCTGCATTATTGTTGAAGTGTATGCCAAGCGTCTTCGCCGACGCAACCAGTCGTAGTGCTGATTGAGGCTGCATTGCTGCCGCTGTGGGATTGGCAGTCGTGTACGTGGCGCCAATAGTAATAGCCTCAGATTTTGTAATATTCAGCTGCGGCCCCGAGGCCTTGCCAAACGTTACCATAGCGTCAATGAACGTTGGTATCTCAGCCAATTTGCGTAGGAATTGTGAATAATCATCTGCATATTGTGAGGCTTTTAGTTTATGCACGTCAATACCAAACCCCTTGCTATTGAGCCATGAGAGAAGCGCTTGAGCGATTGCAAGATATAACAGTGGAGCAAGTGGGCATCCTTGCCGTACGCCAGCTGTAAGTTCCATGAATTGTGACAGATGTCCGTTGACCAGTGCTGCAGAACGCGTGCCGTTGTGTAGCATACGTACCCAGTCAAGGAAACCATCGCCAACCCCAAGTGCTTGCAAACATGAATTCGCGATTAACAGTGTCGTACGCCTTGTGGAAGTCCAAAAAAGCTACCACACCGGTTTCCTCTGCCCCTTTCAGGATGTGCGGTGCCAGCTGTAGAAGTGCAATATTGTCAGCAATCCGCCTTAGTGGTAGGAAGGCTGTCTGTTCGGGGCTGATAGTCTGACTGAAAGCTTTTGATACCCTAGTCGCAAGGATTCTTGCAAGGGTCCGGTAGTCTGTTCCCGGAGCAATCTTTGATTCCCGGAGCAATCTTTGATTGCGGAGGGACTGCAGTGGGCAAAATCGTGTTGCGGAGGGACTGCATTGGCCAAAAGTCTGCCGACTGCCGACTGCCGACTGCCGACTGCCGACTGCCGACTGACGACTGCGTCCCTGCGCACCGTACACAATGCCGGGCCGAAAATTGAATTTTTCCTCGCCGCGAGCGCGCGGCCGGCGGCCGATGGCGGGGGCGCAGCACTCGCGTAATAGATATGCACGATATTAAAAAAGCGGGGCGCGGCGCCGGCCGCGCGCGGCGAAAACAGGTCGCGACGGTTTCGCGATGGATCGGAATTCTGCGAGCTGTCTCGCGCGCTCGCCGGCGCGAGCCCGCGCCGGCAAATGCATATGATGAAATACGCATACATTGATATAGAATAGCATGAGCGGGGCGCCGGGCGGCCGGGAGAGCGAGTTCGCGAGTGGTGCTCGGCAGAATTTCCAGAAGCTGCCTCGCGCCAAACTGCTCGCCCGGCCTCCAGCCCAGCGCCGCTCGGCGCCGAGACATTGGTAGAAGCGTTTGGCCGGCCGGCAGGCTCGGGCAGCGCAGTTTTCCGAGTCGGAAGTTTTAGCATTTCCCGAGCCAAGGTTCGCGCCGCGGCCGCGCGGTGCTGCCGCTGGGTCGCGAATGCTACGACGATACATATTAGAAGCGTTTGAGCCGCTCAGCGGGCCCGAACAGCGTAGTCTGCCGCGTCGGCATTTTTAGCATTTCCCAACCGGAGGTTCGCGCCGCGGCCGCGCCAAGCCCGCGCGGTGCTGCCGCTGGATCGTAAATGTTACGAAGATATCTGCTGCAGCGGGTTAAGGTCGCTCGGCGCACTTGCGAAGCACGCGCGCGCTTGCACCCGCCCCCCGCCTGTGTCCTCCCTTCCACTCGTCCCTGAGCACCCGCGCTCGGCGCTGCAGGCCCGCAGCACCGCGCATGCCCTCTCCGCCGCCCGCGCGTCCCGCACCCGGCCCGCCGGAGCGCTCCCAGGCGCCCGGGCACAGCCCCTGCCCTCCCACACCCCCGGCCGCGCCCCGCACGCCGCCCGGGCCGCGCCCACCCCCCCGAATTGCTCCGGGGGGGGGCGTCAGCACCCCGTCATGTGTCAAGTAGGGTGATAGGCCTGTAGTTAGCAATCACCGTAGGGTCCCCCGCTTTATGCAAACAGCAAATAACTCCATCCAGGAAACCCTTTGGTAGACGTTGTTGCTGGGCTGCTGCTGAGAGTACTGAGGCAAGCAAGAATGGCTGAGAATTTGTCGCTGAAGCGTTTATATATTTTTGTGTGTGTGTGTGGTTACAGAGTGGTGCGCACGTTCTTGCGTGCCTTCCTGCTGCGTGTAAACCGGAGGCCCGGGCCGGGGTGACCCTTATAACGCCAGTGCATGATTGTCCTATTTATTGTTCTCCCCTTGCAAGGGGGACTTCCCTACTTCTATGCTCCCAGATGGAGCTGAGTAATGCAGCTAACTTGACAGGCTCAGATTTCAGCATCACTTCGCGCATGCTTAGGCTAAAGTCTAGGCCACTGCACGCTCGTAACTCGGTGTAGGCAGCACATTGCATCAGGACGTGGTGCTCATCCTCCACCTCATTGGCCGTACATAGTGGGCACGTCCTCTCCTCCCTAGGCCTCTCCCAGGCACGGTTCGCGGTGATTGGCCAGCAACATAAACGGAATCTCATCAAAAGCTTATGCTGTGCAACCGGTATGAATGCTCTACTGTGTTCGTGCAGGGTCGGCGGCGCGGACCCTAGTGCGCTTAGCCCCATCCAATGCTTGTGTTTGCACATGTGTATGCCGGGTTGCTTGCCGTCTGAAGGGAATGCGTGCGGGTCCGCTACCAGCCTCTCGTGCTCCCACGCCCTCGTCAAATGGCCCCTGAAGGTAGATAAGATAGGTCCATCGGGTAGGACCGTGCTTGCCCTCCACTCCTCTCTGGACTCGTGCGTGCCTGGCCAATGCCACGCGTCGACACCCTGTGCCGCCACAAAACGGAACAGCCGCGCGCACCACCCATCTCCCATTGGATTCGCCCATGCCTCCCGTGCCTCGTCGACTAGTGCATCAAAGGCCAGACTTCTGTTTTGCGCGGAAATCCTATTGTAAAAACCCAGACATTGTTTGGCTATGAAAAAGTGCAGCGGCAGTTGGGCCAGCTCCGCAAACAGGAGACGGTGTGACGGTTTGGCTGCTCCCACTGTCTGTCGCATGTATTGGACCTGCAGCTTTACGGCCTCGTCACGCAAACATGCCTCAAATGCGCCCTGTGCTAGGTTGTTCCTGTCATTCCTCCTGGGTGGCGGTCCTCCGTCTAGCATCTCTACTAGCACGTCGGGACCCCATACCTCACATCCGTAGGCAAGGATGGATCGGATTTGCACGTCGAAACACCTCATGCGAATATCTGGTGCGAAAATGCGTAAACGGTTCAATCTAGTGTTAAGCCCACACATGGCTCTCCTTGCTGACTCGCAGAGTGTCTCCCTGCAGCTGACGAAGGCCCTACCCGGACCGTACACTAGTCCAAGATAGCGCGCCTTGTCCACCGCAGGGATGGGCTGCCCTGCTAGCTTTAAACCCTGGCATCCGCTGCACACAGTGCTGGCCGTTACTTTCGTTGGCTGCAAAAACCAGCCTCTCACACTTGGTAACGTTTGCCTTCATGCCAAAAGCTAGGCAGAACGTGTCTACTAATGATAGCAAGTGGCGCATCCGCTCAGGGGTGGTGGCCAGCAGGGAAACATCATCCGCGTACATCAGCAGTGACACCTTTTTGCCATTCATCTCAGGTGCACCTGTGGCTTCGTCCGTATCTTCCGAATCAATGTACTCTGCTAAGGTTTCTATAAAGAGGCCGAAAAGCTCTGTGCTAAGCGGGCAGCCCTGCTTGACCCCTTGCGTGGTTGCGAAGGGGGCACTGTGCTTACCCCCGGCCTTCACTACCATCATCACTCTCTCGTACGCTTTTTTCAAAGCCGCCAACATCTCACCCGTTACCCCGCGTTCCTCCAGTCTCATCCAAATTAATGGTCGTGGGACCTTGCCGAAAGCCTTTTCAAAATCAATTTGTACGACAATGAGGGGGGTGGTGGCGCCAGCACGCGTGTGCTTGTTGATGAGATGCCTTAGGACAAAAAGATGGTGCGTTGTGCCGTACTTCCTCCTGAATCCGGCCTGAGCCGTGTGCCTCCACTCAAACTCCTCCCCGGCATTCGCCAGCCTCTCTAGAAGGATCGATGCATAGCACTTTGCGAGGGCGCCCCCTACTGCAATGCCCCGGTAATTACCAGGCGCCTGCACGTCACCTTTCCGCTTGTAAATTGGTGTCAAAACAGTTGTAGTAAATTGCTCAGGATAAGCCCCTTCGCTCCAGATTTTATTAAACAACACGTGCACCAGCGGTGCAACTCTATTGAGTGCCGGTGTCGGCGGTTCAGTGGTGGGGTCGCCCGGTTTTACCGCGTACTTGTAGCACTCAGACGGTACCTTCTCTAAGCCAGCTGCCTTGCCGTTGGGCAGCCTTGCTAGTGCGCGTGTTACCTCATCAAGGGTAATCTCGCTATTCAACATCTCGTGCAGACACGTACGGTCAGCCGCAAAAAGATCTTCGGACATCCTCCCACCCGAACCCAAAATGCAGTGGGCGGCTGCTGGGCATCCCCCGCCTGCGCCGTCGTTTAGTAGGGTCGCAAAATGATCCCGAAACCCATCGGCCGTGACTGGGTACTGCTCCTTAGTCCGTCCCTCAATCATCCTCCACAGCAGTCGGGCGTCTGCGCGGCAGCGTGCCACCTTCTCCCTCATCTCCTGGGTGTCGTGCGCGGCCCTGGCCCTTCGCTTCACCCGGTCATAGGATGCCCTGGCTGCGCGGAAGTTTTGCCACACCTCTCCTTCTCGTACCACTGGACAACCCAGCGCTAGCTTTGCTTGCACAAACACCGTACGCGCCGCAGCACACTCTTCGTTCCACCATGGAGTCTCCTGCTCCCGTAGGTTGGCCGGTCGTGTGGGACCGAAAGCCTTTTCTAATGCATCGTACAAACATGTGCCTAAGGCTTCGACCGCTTCGGTGGTGCTGATGCCACCCTCCTCCGCGCAAAGTGCCACCTTAATCTGTTCGATTTTCCCTACAACTGGCGAACCGTCCGCCTTGAACAAGCCACTGAATAAGTGCTTCTTCTGTACGTCAAACTCTGTGCGCTTCTTTGCGGGGCGTGTGCGGCTCGCTGTGGCTTCCTGCCCTTCGACCTCCAAGCCCAGTGTCAACGTGACCGGCCGATGATCACTCGCTTCCTTCAATCCGCCGTGCCTCCACTTTAGAATCTCGCCCACTTTCAAAGCCACCACCTTCGGGAATAGGGTCGGTGACGCCACACAGAGATCAATCATGCTGCCACCTGCGTCGCCCTTTGGGAAAGTAATGTGACCTGCTGCATCTCCCGGCGCCCTTCCGTTCAAAAGTACTAGTCCTTGCGAACGGCACATGCGCCCTAGGTACTCCCCGAAACAGTTTATTTGGGCATCCTCGGATGCTCTCACTGGGAGCCCCGCGTAGTCTGCAGTACAGGGCATATCTGACGTGGAACCACCCCCTAGTGCTACGTCCTCCAGCGCCTCGAGCTGTGCTAGATCCGGTACGTCAATGATGCTTGTTGAGATGCGTGCGTTCAGATCACCAATAATTAGCACTTCTTCTCCGCTTTGCCGTAGCTCGAGGATCGACTGTTGTAGTCTGCTGAATACAGACTCGGCCGTGGCTTCCCGTGCTGTCCGCGTCTTTCCGCCCTCCCTGTAAACCCGCGAGGTTTCTGGCGCTAGGTAACAACAAGCTAACAACACACTGCAACCTTCATTTGATTTGATACGCATCCACACAATTTCGCACCCCGTGAGATGGACGTCCGTCTTGACATGCGAAACGCCGCCCGCTAGGCACTCCCGTACATACACAGCAACGCCTCCAAAATCTGACCGCGTGGCCTCCTGGGACCTATGTGCACGGACAACTGTGTAACCGTCTAGCTCGATCGCGAGGTGGTTGTGGACAGTTGGGACGACCGGGGCCCACTTGACTTGCGTGCCGGGCTCATCGCTGACTTGAATAGATGTAGGAAAAATAAATAAATAAATGTATACGCCTTTCCGTAAGTCAGGGAGTGGATTAAGGGAGCCGGCGAGGTGAGAGGCAAGCCTCATTACTCGTCTGCTACCGGAGGCATCCAGTGGGCGTCGGGCGCACGCCTATGCGGGTGAGGGTTACCCGCCTGCGCCCTGTATGGTGTCGAGGGGGTCCCCTCGTTCCCCTCGTCGCCTGGAGCGGACAATATTGTTGAGGGTGGTGACGGCATGGTCGTGTAGGGCGTTGCAGCAGGTGGAGGCGGCCGTGGGACGGACCCCTAACTTCCGCAGCAGTTTGGGTAGGTCAGCACGAATGGTGCCGGCAAAGCCCAGGCTGACAGCCTCTTGCGTGGTGTATTTAACTTTCCATCCTGCCCGGCGCAGGAGGCGGGCAAGTTTGGCGTGCTGTTTGGCTTTGGCGTGGGTTTTGGCGGTGTGGTTGGTGTCGGCGCAGTATCCGACCTCTACGATGTGTACGGTGTGGTTTGTGCTGGGTGCAGGTGGTGTGTCGGGGTCAAGTGGGATGCTGGGTATGAGTAGGATGTCGGGCCTCATCTTTTTGCGAATGTCGTCGGGGCAGTCTGGGAGTAGCCATTTGGGCAAGCGGGTACTGGACACGTACTCGGGCAGGTCATCTGCGGCAGTCGCATCCATGACTTTGAAGCAGCCCCCATATGATGTGTGTGTGTGTGTGTGTGTGTGTGGTTACAGAGTGGTGCGCACGTTCTTGCGTGCCTTCCTGCTGCGTGTAAACCGTATGCACCGCGGGCAACGTGTTGCATGATAATGCGGACCGCACGGTTGTGTCGGCTGATGTAAAGCTTGCTCATGTGCTTGTGTTTGCAGCCGCCGAGAATGTGTCCCCCGGAGTCAGGGTGAGAGCACAGGGGGCAGGGAGCGATTTCGGCCGTCCCTGGGGCAGCGCGTGGCTGCACGCGTTGCCGGCCAGTCAGGGAGAATCCGCACCGCGCTGCCAGTTTGGCATTCCACAGCTGTCCGTACAGGTAGTCGAAGCAGCGCTTATATTTTTGGTGCCGCCCTTTGGTGTTTCGCAGGGTGCGAGTGCTGGAGCGGAGGTCGAGACCGGGCACTGCTTTGGCGACAAAGTCTGTGTACAGGGTAGGGTTCGTGTAGCCGGTCGCCACGTCGGGCGTCATGCACGTTTGGATCCCGCGGTTGAGGTCGTTCACGTAGTGCCCCGCGTTCGGCTCCTGGGGCCCATCCGTTGGTTGCTTGTAGGCTTTCCGTAGCCAGTAGTAATTGGCCCTCGGGTTATTGTCCGCTGTTTCGTGCAGCCACTTGGCGTCTGTAGGCGCCTTATCATCGGCTGCTTGCCCCGCAATTTTGTCTACGACTTCATTGAATTTCACCCCAGTGTGAGCCTTGACCTTTAGCAGACGAGTTGCCCGGCCTTGCACCGCTCGGTGCTTCAGTTTCAGCTTAATGGCTTCCAGGAGTGCTTTGTGCTTGCTAAAAGTGAGCATGTGCGGCTGGTTGATAATCTTGCGGACGAGGAACAGCGACGCTGCCGAATCTATCCGTGTAGATGGCCAGGTCGTCGCGGGGCTCAGGTTCGTCGGCGGCCAGGCAGAGCGCTTGGTGGATAGCGGATAGTTCACAGCGGGTGATGGTGTTGCAGCCCGAGGTGCCGGGGTTCACATCGATGTGGTAGCCTTGGTTGGCACGCGCGTCGAACACTCCTGCCCCCCACGCGCAGGATCGGCCGGTGGCGTCCTTGCGCACGGAGCCGTCTGTATACATGCCTTCCGTGGGGTCGTATCGTAGTGGGCGCGTGGCGCAGAAGGTGCGGTACACCTCCGCTGTGCAGGATGGTTGGGGTGGCTCTGGGGTGCCCCCAGCAGGCCTCGGGGCGGAGGAGGCACGCATGGGAGGTTGGGTGCCTTGCGTGCACTGTTGAGTCATGCTGCGCACACGCTTGCGGACCCATTGCGGCGCCTGGTCCTGGGTCTCAGTTGGTCGGGCGGCGGGCGTGCGGGGGGGTTCCAGGGAGCTCAGCTTGGCCGCCCACACGGGGGCACGCCACGCGGCGGCAGCGTTGCACACAAGCAACAGGTCCGTGCCCAGGGCGTGCATGGTGGAGCTGAAGCTACCATCGGGGCCGATGGGCCGCTCGCTGGGGCGCAATGTGCCGAGGTGGGTGACGTGTGGGTGCGTCAGGTACTGCGCGTAGGGTGCGACTGGGTCGCGTGGGAAGAGGATGAGCGTGGCGGTGGGATCACGGTGGTCCTGTCGCGCTGCCGCCCAAGCCGTGGCCCAGCGTAGGGCGTGGAGCTGCTGTGCTGGGTCGGGTTCCGGGTGAGCAACGGCGACGCCGGTCCAGGGGTGGCTGAAGGCGTCATGATTGGCTCCGAAGAGCAGGTCTTGGGGGTGGGGGGTGAAGTATGTGGTGGTGTGGTCTGCTACGTTAAGGGGGGATGCGAAGAGTTCCGTGCTGCTGCCGATGGCGGTGTGCAGTTTGGACGTTAGGCGCTGCGCGTACGCCCTTTCACCTGCCGCCGTGATTTGGTGTTGACGGTTGCCGTACCCTGGCCGGTACCGCAGGAGCAAGCGTGCGACATCTTCAGGGAAGCCGCCGGGTGAGGCGAGCTGCTGGTGGGCCTCAGTCCAGGTGAGGCGCGCATGTGTGTAGCGGTGCCACAGGGAGGTGAGGCGGGATGCGGGGAGGGTGCCGACGCATCGCCCTTGTGGGTCGTAGACGTGCGCGGTGTGTGCCGCTTCAACGCCGGACGGCCAGTCGCCTTCGGGTGTCCATGGGGCGGGCGGGGTGGGGGAGGGGTTGTATTTGCCGATTTGTATGGTGTAGCAGCCGGGCGGTGCGATGTCGTGGTCTGGGTTGCAGGGTTCGACGTCAACTTGCACGTGACTGCGCAGGATTCGCTGGCCGCGTGTGTGGAAGGTGCATTCGTCTTGCCAGCACCCCTGCTTCTGGGCGGCTGTAAGGTGGTCATCTGCGGCTGGGTGGTGAGTACCTTGGGTGGGTGGGGCTGCTTCTAGGCGCGCGGCAAGGTCATCGAGGAGAGCTTGTCGATTCTCCTGGTCGTCAATGATGTACGCGGGCTCGTCTGTGGGTTCCCATTCCACGCGCAGCCGGGGCTGGGCATTGGTGGGGTCGGTTGGGAGGTCGAATGCAGTGACCGTGCGGGGAATGTAGTGGTTGCGTCTGTAGAGGGGTAGGGCGCCCGGGAGGAGGGTGGTTGGCTCCCATTCGACACGGAGGTATGGTTTGCCGTTCTTGGTGACTCGTGCAATGATCGCCCGTACTTTCTCTTGGGACCCGAACAGGGCGTTGGTGGCGCTGAGGCAGTCCCTGCTGGCCTTCACGTGTTTCCAATCTGCGGCGGTGGCATTCGGTTTCAGCAGCAGTTGATGGAGGAACGCGCTTCTGCTATCCGCCCCGCGTCCTTTGGCCAGGTAATTGTGCGTGGCAAGCAGTTCGGCGCAGTGTGCCAGAGTGAGGGCGTCAGTCGCGGGGTTCCAGTCTAGCGCAGCGTGTTCGTCGGGGAGGGGCGCACCGCGGGGGGCCCAGGGGTGGTGCTGGCGGCGGGACCTTTCGCGTGGGGGTGCGCCAAGGGCGGGGGGCGCTTCGTGGGCGGGGGCGGCTGCCTCAGGGGCCGCTTCTGCCTCGGCGGCTGCTTCGTCGCCCCCCCCGTCGGCTTCAGCTTGTTCAGGTGCACGCTGTGCGAGTAGGCGTCGGATGTCGTGCCACTGGGCGGGGGCGGGGGCGGCCTCAGCGCCGAGGAGGCCGGTGATGGTGTGTTCGGCCGGGAGCGTGCGTTCCGTGATGTCCAGGGGTGCTGTGCTGTTCCAGGTTTTCGCGATTGCGCGTGTGGCGGGGTGGAGGGCTTTGGTGAGCCGGTTCAGGGCGAGCATGTGTCGTGTCTTCACCAGTCGTCTACCTTGCCGCTTCAGGTCCGTGGTGCTGATCAAGTGCGTGCCCTCTACCACCAATTCCTGCAGGTTGTAGCCCAGTTCGAGGAGGGGCTGGATCATCCGGAACGGGAGGGCGGCTTCGGCGGGGGTGGAGAGAGGGCTCAGCCTTTCAAGCAGCCGGGTGAGGCTGTTAGTGGTAGTGGTGAGGGGTTGGCCTTTGTCTGTGAGCTCGAGCCCGGCTTCTTTGACCAGCGCTAGCTGCCGCAGGTTTGTGTAGTACCTGAACTCACGGGTGAGGCGCTGAGTTGATGCCGTGCCCGCCATGCTGCTTTGAAGGTGTAGCATGGCGCGTGTGACCGCACCAAGACGGCCCTGGTCGTTTAGTGCCTGGACCAGGGCTTTCGCGGCGCGCCGTACGTAGAGTGCGCGGACGCTGCCCAGCCCCAGGCCCAGCTGGGTTTCGGGCTGAATGACGGCACGAGTGGGAAAGCATGACTTAAGGCCGTAGGAGCGTTTAGCAAAACGTGTAATCATGGCATCTATGCGTGCAACATCGTGTTTGGTGTACGGCATGAAGGGTAGGCTATATGCCACTGCTGGGTGCACGGTGGTTTGAAGCATGCGTATCTTTTGGTCGGGCGATGCGAGTGAGGCGGTGATGCTGGTGCCCCTGTCCGCGATCTTATCTAGGATGTGCGCGACTTGCGGGCCCCAGTCAAGTGTGGGGGTGATTTGGATGCCGAGATACTTGTAGGGCGCGGTGGGGGGCGCGTAGGGGATAGCGACGCCATTGACCCGTATCTTATTTTGGAGCATGCGCTCAAGGGCGCGCTGGTGGTGGACCGTGACGCGGGCCGCCAAGGGTGGGGTCGGTCTTTGCTTGACCGTATAGCACGCCTTGCAGCTGACATTTGTCCACATTGAGCTTGAGGCCGCCCCAAGCAGCGTATCTCTCAATCTTTTCGACCTGTGTGCGTATGTCGGAGAGGCAGGAGGTAGCTGCGGCAAGGTCGTCCGCGAATGCGCCAGAGCTAAAGTTGTGTTTGTCGTTTTCTTCAGGTGTGAGACAGCCGAAGCGGTATCCACGGCCGCCCTGGTGCAGCCAGCGCAGTAGGGGTTCCATAAAGATGATGAATAGGATGGGAGACAGGACGTCGCCTTGCACGGTGCCGCGTTCCAGCATGATGTCGGCGGTGGTGCCATGTTCGGTACGGACCCGGGTGCGTGCGGTGCTGTATAGGCTTTGCACGGCATCAATGAGGTCGCGTGGGTAGCCCAGGTCATGCATGATGAGCAACAGTTTGTCTTGGTCTATGGTGTTGAAAGCGGAGGAGAAGTCTACATAAAGCAGGAACAGGTTGCGTCCCGTGATTGCTGCATCTTCAATGGTGTGTAAAAGATTTTGGACCTGCCGTTCTGTGTTTCGTTGCCTCAGGTATCCCTCCTGTGCCTCTGTAAAGACGCCAGCTTGCTCACTGAAGAGGACTGTGTTCAGGGTGATAAGGGACGTGTACAGCTTGTACAGCGTGTTGGCCAGGGCGATGGGGCGTTTGTTTTTGATGAGGAGGGGATCTCCGGCGGGCTTTGGTAGGAGTACGGTGTCTGAGAGGGTCCATTGTTTGGGGGTTTCGGCTTTCACCCACATGAGTAGCATGAGCTGATGGATGGCGGTTTGCAGGGCAGTGGGAAGGGTTTGCAGGAGTTCGTTGGGGATATCATCGGGTCCAGGGGCCTTGTTGCGGCCGAGGTGGTTGAGGCAGCACCGGAAGTTTGTGGGGGTCGGCCATGCCGGGGAGGAGGGTGGTGGGTGCGCCGGCTGCCTTGGCGAGTGCGGGGAAGGGGTCCGGGGCTCCGGGTGCGGTGAAGGGGTGTTGGCGATCAGCGTGCGGGTTGAAGTGGGATTGGGCGGCGAACCATTGATAGGTCGCGCGAGCTTAGAGAAGTGGCGGTGCAGGGCGTCCAGGACGCCGGCCGGGGTTGTGTGCACCGTGGCAGGTAGGTCGGGGTCACGGATGACAGGGATTCACCGGGGTGCTTCGGTGTTGCTTAGGATGCGTTGGTGGCCTTTCTTAGGGTTGGTTGCGAGCAGGGTGCGCATCTTCTTAATCGCTTTTGGTGTGTGCCGTTTCCGTAGGTCGGCAGTGGCCTTCCGTAGGTCCTGCTTGGTTTGTTCCAGTGCCTGTTGCAGTTGCTCTCGTGTTGTGTCGGGAGTTGGGGCGCGCGGGATGGGCGGGGAGACGGCAGGCGCAGGTGCCGCGGCCTGAGCGGGTGTGGGCTCGGGCTCGGGCGCTGGTGCTGGTGCTGGGGCGGGCGCGGGCGCTGGTGTAGGTGCGGGTGCGGGCGGGGGGGATGCGGCAGGTGGTGGTGCGATGCGATTGAGCCGTCGGCGTTGGTCCTTGAACTGGCGGAGGATTGGCCCATATGTGGCGGCTTTCGGTTCGCTTGGCGTACGGTTTTGTTGCGCGTGGGGGTTTGCGGTCGCAGTGGCTCTTGAGAGTGGTTAAGCAGGATTGGAGGAGTTGGTCCAGCTCGTGACTGAGGGCTTGGACATCGGTGCCAGCGATTGCTGTGATGTGCGGAGTGCGGTTCGGATAGCCGCGGCCTCATCCTCCGTGGTGGCACGTTCGGAGCTGGCTAGTGCGTTGGTAATGGCTGTGTGCGCGTCCTCCAGCTTGCTGAGTAGGGCGGAGATCGCGGCGCCGCGGTTGGTCTCCATGTCTGACCTGGCGCGCTGCTTTTGAATGAGTGTGGGTTGTGGTATTGCACCCATGCGTCACTGGGTGTCGTGTTCGGCGGGGGCGGGGGGCGGGTTGGGCAGGAGGCGAAGCGCGGCCAGGGGGATGGAGGCGATGAGTGCGTGGTGGTCAAGGGGGCCTCCACATTCATGTGTGCGTTCAGTGGCTCCGCCTTCGGCGGTGACGGCTGTGTGCGTGGGGTGACTGAGAAGGATATCGTGATGCGGCTGCTGTGTGTGGTGATGCCATTTTGGAGTTGCGTGTAGGGTGTGCTGCCTGGGGGTGGTTGCGGGATGGTGTTTGGATGGGGCGGAGTTGTGCGGCATGTGCAAATGCTTGGTGCTTGCGGTCTGCCGTGTCAAGCTGGTGGCTGCTACGGTCGGACGAGCACAGGACAGCGTTCCAATCCCCCGCGAGGATTACCCGTTGCGGTGTGTCTGGGTGTTCAGCCGCGGCAAGGACTTTCTGGCAGTAGTTGTACACCAGCGTGCGAGTGTTAGTGTCTTCGGGCGCGTACACACCAATGACGTGCAATGGTGGACTGTTGAGAGGCGCAATCTTCACGTGCAGGAGGTAGCCTTCTAGTCCGCGAGGTGGTAGCGACAGATTCGGTTCCGGTGGGCTTGCTGAAGCGGTGCACAACACTAATGAGCACGCCGGCCTGATTGCCGCTTGAGGCGCTGTGGTTGCTCATGTACGTTTGGTATCGGTCGTTCAGGGTGGGCTTTAATGCGGCCAACAATGTTGCGCTTGGTGGTAATGGATCTTGGTTTCAGTGAGTACGATGACCTCGGGTGTGCCGGTGTCAGAGATGGCAATGTTTACAATTTCCCAGGTGGCTGTCTAGGCTACGTGTGTTGAGGGTCATGGTGGAGAGGTGGCCATCCGGACGTGGCGCTGTTGCATCAATGGTCGGTGTTGGTGTGGCGGTGGTGTTGGGTGTGGGGGGGGAGGGGCCTGGGGCGGCCAGCGTGGTCTGTTTGAGCTTTTTGCCATTGGTCGGGTGTGTGTTGGAGGTTTGGGCTGTGCGCCGTTTGCCGCTGCGTTGTGCGGGTGGCCTGGCCCTGTGTGGTGCACGCTCGGGTGCGGGTGCGGGTGCGGGTGCGGGTGCGGGTGCGG